>OX463845.1:46325659-46385507 GCA_949825065.1 Odontocerum albicorne | reverse complement strand
TAACAATTTTTGAACCGGTGTAAAAGGGGACGATGACAATTTATTTAGAATTGTGACTCATTAAATTATTCATTTATTTCCTATTATATTGAACCTTATAATTATGTACTTGTGTTTATTTATCTTATGCTCTTTTTTTCAATGGAGACAATTATATGTGGCTTTTTCACGATGTCAGAAACGCGAAAACATTACAGTAAATATATCTGAAACAAGTCTTCAAGAAAAACTTTATCAACGATTTAAATTGAACAACAGTAATGTTTATACACAAAACATCGTGTATAAAGAGATTTTTGAGAATTAAATAATTCATCAATCAAGATGTACCTTTTTTATTTTAAACTTGAAACATTAATGAACACAAAAAACTTTAAGCTGATCTTGCTCCATTCGGTATTTCGAAAATGTAGAATTTGTTTTACTTCCGTGAATATTTTACGGGTTGCAACTAGTATATTAAATTGATACAATTACGAACGTCACTCGGCGTTGTTTAGCTTTTACAATAAGTTACTTGGTTACATTAAAATACAGAAATTTTCTCAAAGTTTTCTAAAAATAGCCGCCTAGGGTAAAAATCCTCTTGAATTGTTGGAATTAATTGTTCTTAGTCCGATATAATATTTATATGGGACGGAAAATAATTAATTTTGGCACAGTTCTCGCCTTTTTCTTTTATATTCTCCGTCCGATATAAATATTATAAATAATTTTGGTATAGTTCTGACTTCAATTAAAAAATAAACAGCCTATTCACTCCGCGCCGCCCCTGAAGAAATTCACCAGCGACTGTACGTGTTTTGTATGTACAGTGAAACCCCGTTTTTATGTGCCCGAATACACGTTTTCCCGCTATTTGCGTTCAATTTTTTCAATCCCGTTTTATTTTAGTACATTTAGTACCCGATTTTACGTTTTTATTTCCCGCAATTTACGTTTGAAATATTTAAAATGCAAATCAATTTATAAACATATTTAATTAAACACGCGACGATTTAAAATATTTGAAATGAATATTAGAAAGCAGAAATATGCTGTTTCTATTTATAGACACGTGTGCACCTGCACATGCAGCGCTCATGGTCAAGGTTACACGAGTCGTGTAATACGATGCAATTGGTGGGAAATTTAGCGAATCAGAGGCAGGCAGACTGTATATGTATTTGGTAAATCTATGTTTGTGTTTTAAACGTGTCGGTCGTGTACACAAAATTTCAATTGTCAATTGTCGTGTATCAATTTACATTTTTTTTCATTTGTTTTAATTTTTCGTTGAATCCCTTCAAATAATGTCTCAGCAAAGAAAAATATTATCGATTCAAGAGGAAAGGAAAATTCTCGAAAAAGTTAATAAACGTGTTTCGCTCGTGATTTGGGGATACCCATTACAACTTTGGCTACGATAATAAAAAATCGTGAATCGATTGAAAAAAGTTTTCCGATTTGCGTGATTATCTAAATAAAAAATAATTTTAATTTTTACATTTTTTTTTCTAACCCCGAATCTACGTTTTCCCTCCAATTACGTTATTTTTTATCAGTCCCTTCAAAAATGTAAAAACGGGGTTTCACTGTATGTAGTTCATAAATTTCCCTTGTATCTCGCATGATTACTATGGTCAGGGAGTTTTATTTATTTAAATTGCCGTATCGACAATTTTGAAAAAATACACGCATCGTTGCTCGTCTTATTGCTTTATTGCCGTACACTTTTTTTTTATTATTTGAAATTAACTAAAAAAACAGTGTCATAAAGTTGTAAATTTGATAAAATCGTAAATGGTCATATGCATAGTATAACGTATATTCTTTGTTATATTTTATTAGGGTTTAAATAACATGGTTGTTTAAAACAGAACTTATATGAAAGCAATATGAAAGCATTAATATCTCTTCCTACGTACTACCAAAGATTTAAAAATAATAATTATCAAAGATTTAAAAATAATAATTTGTCAACATGTAAGCATAAATATATCTTCCTTCGTACTACAAATATCTCATTTTAAAAATTTATCAAAGATTTAAAAAAAAAATATTTGCTAACTTTTGTCAACATGAAAGCATTAATATATCTTCCTTTGTACTACAAATATCTCATTTTAAAAATTTATCAAATATTTCAAAATAATAATTTTGATTGTTAACTTTTGTCAACATGAAAGCATTAATATCTTATATCTTCCTTCGTACTACAAATATCTCATTTTAAAAATTTATCAAAGATTTCAAAATAATAATTTTGATCGTGAACTTTTGTCAACATGAAAGCATTAATATATATTCCTTCGTACTACAAATATCTCATTTTAAAAATTTATCAAAGATTTCAAAATAATAATTTTGATTGTTAACTTTTGTCAACATGAAAGCATTAATCTCTTTCTTCGTACTACAAATATCTCATTTTAAAAAATGATCAAAGATTTAAAAATAATAATTTTGATCGTTAACTTTTGTCAACATGAAAGCATTAATATATATTCCTTCGTACTACAAATATCTCATTTTAAAAATTTATCAAAGATTTCAAAATAATAATTTTAATCGTTAACTTTTGTCAATATGAAAGCATTAATCTCTTCCTTCGTACTAAAAAAATCTCATTTTAAAAATTTATCAAAGATTTCAAAATAATAATTTTGATTATTAACTTTTGTCAATATGAAAGCATTAATATATCTTCCTTCGTACTACAAATATCTCATTTTAAAAATGTATCAAAGATTTCAAAATAATAACTTTGATCGTTAACTTTTGTCAACATGAAAGCATTAATATATCTTTCTTCGTACTACAAATATCTCATTTTAAAAATGTATCAAAGATTTCAAAATAATAACTTTGATCGTTAACTTTCGTCAACATGAAAGCATTAATATATCTTTCTTCGTACTACAAATATCTTATTTTCAAAATTTATCAAAGATTTCAAAATAATATTTTTGATTGTTAACTTTTGTCAATATGAAAGCATTAATCTCTTTCTTCGTACTACAAATATCTCATTTTAAAAAATGATCAAAGATTTAAAAATAATAATTTTGGTCGTTAACTTTTGTCAACATGAAAGCATTAATATATCTTCCTTCGTACTACAAATATCTCATTTTAAAAATTTACCAAAGATTTATAAATAATAATTTTGATCGTTAACTTTTGTCAATATGAAAGCATTAATATATCTTTCTTCGTACTACAAATATCTCATATTAAAAAATAATCATAGTAAAATTTTGTATGTAAAATTTAAAAATAATAATTTTGTTTGTTAATTTTTGTCAATATGAAAGCATTAATATCTCTTTCTTCGTACTACAAATATCTCATTTTAAAAATTTACCAAAGATTTAAAAATAATAATTTTGATCGTTAACTTTTGTCAACATGCAAAGCATTAATATATCTTTCTTCGTACGATTAAACTTTTATTGAAATTAAATAACATACATGCCTTTTTATGTCTTTCGAACTGTATTGAAATAAAAATATAACAAAAAAATAGATATATCTTTTTTATACTGTAATAATACCTTTGTTTGTTTTAATTTATTTTTATTTATATAAATCACAAACAACATAAAGATAAATAAAAACGTTTTCAATGAAAAAATCTTAATAATTACCTAAGTAAGTGATGAATATATATATTTTTATATACAATATAATTCTCATAATCGTCATAAGCACAAATTAAATATTATTTTATTTAACTAATAATATAATTGGAATATTTTCTTTCAACACTGATAAATTATTTATTAAGTTTATTATTTTAAACAATTATTCGATGATAAACAAAATTGAACACAAATAAATCACTTCACGTTCAACGAGCAGGTGCTTGATTTTGCTGAATCGAAACTTTTCTCACTGAATAAATACACATAACCAAATAAAAAAAGCTCTTATTTATTTGTACTGTTAGGACCTTAAAAATTTTCAAGTACGTATCGACGTTTTATTATCAATTAATTTATTTTTGAAAAATTATTAATTATTGAAAAATAATTTATTTTTGAAATATAATTTATTTTTGAAAAATAATTTATTTTAGAAAAATAATTTAATAAATTATCTACTTTGATTTATTGACACTTATATAGGGATTTGTTTATTTTAAACATCAACACAGTAACAAAACCGATTTGAATATTTTCATTTAAAAAAAAACACATTTCAAACGTATGTTAGATACAAAATTCAATACGAAACTGATGTTGAAACAGGAAGTTTGACTAAAATAAGGGAAATCGCGGAAGCAAAACTCCATCTTGTGATGTTGAAGATGTTGATAAACTTGTTTGTACAAAACATTGTCACAATTTCTCTAAATATTGACGTCAATATTAGCACTGACCGATTTTTCTGCGTATCATTTTACCAAAGGGGTCAGCGAAAAATTGAAAAACATAGACACGCGCGATCGAAGTGTTGTTCAAAATGAACCTAATTTCCTAGTTAACAATTATACGAAAATACTCACAATTATCGAATATTACAGTAATGAAGACTTTATGATCTTTGACATGATTTTTTTCGGTATTTTTCTGGGTCATTCAATTTAATTATGTAATCAAATGATAATAAATTATTCGCTAAGGCCTCGGCCACACAAGTATGAGCCTCGCTTGGGGCTTAGAGCTACGCTGCGACATATCCTAGCGAACCAACGCACCGCATACTATCGCAATGGCCACACAGCACGCTTCGCGCTACGCAACATGACGATTAGTCACCTAGTGAGTCTCCTAGCGAACAGATGTGTTGGTTAATTTTATTGTGTCACCGTGATTTTACAAGATGGTGGAAGTTTTAATAACAGCTGTGTATAAAAGGGAGCCTTTGTGGAACCCACCAAGCAAATTATACAAAAATGTACCTGTAATAAAAAAACTTTGGAATAAAGTTGCACAGGAAGTATATATAGTAAAGATAAGGTAAGTTGTAATGAAATTGGTTAGTTTTGAGAGTGGCATCGTTTGTTGACTCAACCGCTCCCAAATGTCAAATGAATTTGTGTGAAGCACTTTGGCGTGGCCAAGCATGAAGTCACCTAGTATATTAGTCACGTAACACCTAGCTTAGTACCTAACGAAGCACTTTGGTGTCGCCTTGGCCTAAGGCATTACGAATAGGTCAACAGGTTTGTCTACCTAAAACCTCTTATTTTGAGAAATGGAGGAAGTGCACTAGAGATATGGAGATGATTTAGACAAAATTAACTGTGACAAGTCTGATAAATATATGGATTAACATGTCGATACTTGGAAAAAACAAAATCCGTCTAGTTAAGTCTCTTGTATTCTGCATAGCAGTGTATGGAGTAGAAACATGAACGATGAGAGGGAAAAAAAGAAACATTATTGAACCCTCGAGATGTGTTATTGAAGGCACAAACGTTTCTACGTTTTTATAATCCAAGAAATGCAGATTACCGAAATACTCGTAAACCAGTAAAAAAATAATCCTTACGTACTTTGGGCACATTATTAAAAAGATATGAAAGTTTGGAGAAACTGGTGATTGCGGAGACAATTGAGGTAAGGCGAGCAAAAGGAAGGTATTGTATGAAATGGAAGAAAGGAGTTTAAAACTAATTCAGATTTTTCGTTCTTCAAAAACTTTGAAACAAACACTCGTTATTGTAACTTTTTCAGTAGTTTTAATTTTTCAACCTTTCAGCTTAGCAAATCAATTTAAATCCCGTGATTTTTCACCGGTTACAGCTGGTTATGAAATAGTCGAATAATGATAAAATTGATTGTGTAACAGTTGTTATAACATTTTATACTAGTATTATTACAACAACAATTAATTTTATGCATTTTATCACTGTTAAATTACTAAATCCCATTTGTCTATTTATTTTTATAATATTATCTCAGAATGCGGAGTTTTATATTGGTTCTAATCATGAAAAAGTCTTCAGTGTCCAATGTCCTCAATGTACTCAGTGAGATACAGGCAATAGCCTAGTTTACTGGGGACACGACAAATGAAAGGCAACAAACACAGATCCATTAAAATTGTGTGTCCAAATTAAATTACCTGTTGATTTTTTCACAAATGATGTATATTTCTTGTCATGTGTAAAATATTGTAATTTATTTTTATCAAACACTGTTTATTCCACTTTTTTGTAACGGTAACACTTTTTTGTAACCCCACCGGTTTCAAGGCTTTCACCTCATCTTCAGGGGAGCACAAACAAGACTAAATTCTGTTCGAACTGCTACCGATATACACGCTTCAACGGTTGGGGGCTGAGGGGTGAGGGAGGCATGGGATGATTTCGGCCATAGCGGAGAGATTTTTGGGATATAACTGTTCACCAGATGTCTCCGCTCTTGGCCGAAATCATCCCATGCCTCCCTCACCCCCCAACCGTTGAAGCGTGTATATCGGTACCAGTTCGAACAGAATTTAGTCTTGTTTGTGCTCCCCTGAAGATGAGGTGAAAGCCTTGAAACCGGTAGAGTTATACCGTTACAAAAAAGTGGAATAAACAGTGTTTGATAAAAATAAATTACAATGTCTTTAAACCTCCACAACGTTAATGCCTTAACTATAAACAACATGTGTAAAATAAATTAAAAAATATAAAATTAAAAAGGAAATTTTATAATCTGGATTTATATTCCCTTTTGAAAATGTTGCCAACTGGTATAGTTTGGAGTTTGAATAAATGCACTACATTTAGAAATTTAAAATTCAAACAATTCATCCCACATATTTTGTTGGTTTATTTTAAATATTAAAAAAAACTTATATTTATCTTGCATACGCTAAAATGTGAAGTCAGTGAAATGAGTTAGTCATAATTAAATTCCGTTTCAAAAAATATTAAATTCAAATGCATACAAAGCGGTGAAATATTTTTACAATTATTTCAGAGCAAATAAAAGGTGGAATGAATCCTTTTTGCATATGTTTGTATATTTATGCATTCAGCATTCTGAAAATGTTCGCTTGTAGCGCAAAACCAATAAATACATTATTAAAAAGTCCGAGTAACTAAAACAATATTTTTTCTTCATTCGTGTTTATCTGGAAAGAAAAACATATATTGAATTCAGTAGTCTAATGATTAAGTATGCTTGCTAAGCAGGCTGGGATCTTAGGTTCATTTTCCGGTAGGGTTAATTTTCAGATTAGCATACAACCTGAGGACGAGGAGAGCTGACCCCAACAGTCTTCACAGACAATGAGTTGGGATGGAGCCAGGGAGAAGAAGTTAATTTTATGATTAGATTTAAAAATAATATGTTTTAGTACTACATAAAATTAACCCCTTGTAATGTGATCGTTTTACGAAATAATTTACCCCATAAGGGATGACACTCGTGTTCTGCTTTGCAGGGCGTTCTCGGCAATAATGAGTTACTAAGTTACAATAAAAAATCACATTTTCTTAATGTACGTGTATCAAATTATGGAAAAAAAGCATTTATTACGTATATAAAATTATCGCAAATATTACTCGTTTTTTTTCGGTGCGCGAGGTTAAACAACGATTTTTATTGGAACTGAATATATTCCCCACATTGATTTTAGATTTTTTTTGCATTATAAAATCACTCGGAACAAATACACATCGGAAGTACATTAATCAGAATTCATCAAAATAGGGTTTGTATGTCAAAAAAATATAAGAAGTTTTAGCATTTTGATTTAACGATTCCAAAATGAAAGTATCGAATCACTTGATTTATAAAAATTACATACAAAGAAGTTTTTAACAAATCAGATAATGATTCCGGTAATTGGCTACTAAAATTATGGGTATCTGACTTTTTAGAAATATCTACTTTTGACGAATAACTAAATGCCAAACAATATGAAAACTCTTATCATAAACTTGTCTCCCTTCGTTTGCAAAGTACGAGTATTAAGAAAGCTCTGTAAGCTTTCTAATGAAATAAAGATGTACAAAAATAGTTCAAATTTTGATGGCGAGAGCTTTCTGTGATTGAGCTTCTTGAACAAATCTGTATATTTAATGAGTGTCATCAACTTATCATTGCTCACTGGCTGCAAATAACTATTTAAAAAAAAGCAATAAAATAATAATTACACAAGGATAGTTAATAAAGCGTCGTTTAGAGAGCAAACTCGCCTCAAGGGCTCTGTAACTCAATTTTATCAAATTTTTATCCAGAACACGTAAAAATATATCCAACATTAGAAAATAAACTATTTAATATGATAAGAAAGAACAAGATGGAAGTATTTAACTTATGTTACTTACGGCTGGACCGCCGTATGGTGTCACTTTTACAGAATTTGTATGTATTAGCTTTGTATTTTGTCTGGATGATTAGACTATTGATCATGTATTGACTTTGAGTTTTGTCTGTATGATTAGACTATTGATCATGTATTGGCTTTGAGTTGTGTCTGTATGATTAGACTATTGTTTATGTATTGGCTTTGAGTTTTGTATGGATGATTAGACTATTGATCATGTATTGACTTTGAGTTTTGTCTGGAGGATTAGACTATTAATCATGTATTGGCTTTGAGTTTTGTCTAGATGATTAGATTATTGATCATGTATTGGCTTTTGTTTTGTCTGGATGATTAGACTATTGATCATGTATTGACTTTGAGTTTTGTCTGTATGATTAGACTATTGATCATGTATTGACTTTGAGTTTTGTCTGTATGATTAGACTATTGATCATGTATTGGCTTTGAGTTTTGTCTGTATGATTAGACTATTGATCATGTATTGACTTTGAGTTGTGTCTGTATGATTAGACTATTGATCATGTATTAACTTTGAGTTTTGTCTGGATGATTAGACTTTAGATCATGTATTGACTTTGAGTTTTGTCTAGATGATTAGACTATTGATCATGTATTGGCTTTGAGTTTTGTATGGATGATTAGACTATTAATCATGTATTGGCTTTGAGTTTTGTCTGTATGATTAGACTATTGTTTATGTATTGGCTTTGAGTTTTGTATGGATGATTAGACTATTGATCATGTATTGGTTTTGAGTTTTGTCTGTATGATTAGACTATTGATCATGTATTGGCTTTGAGTTTTGTCTGGATGATTAGACTATTGATCATGTAATGGCTTTGAGTTTTTTTCTGGATGATTAGACTATTGATCATGTATTGGCTTTGAGTTTTGTCTGTATGATTAGACTATTGTTTATGTATTGGCTTTGAGTTTTGTATGGATGATTAGACTATTGATCATGTATTGACTTTGAGTTTTGTCTGTATGATTAGACTATTGATCATGTATTGACTTTGAGTTTTCTCTGTATGATTAGACTATTGATCATGTATTGGCTTTGAGTTTTGTCTGTATGATTAGACTATTGATCATGTATTGACTTTGAGTTGTGTCTGTATGATTAGACTATTGATCATGTATTAACTTTGAGTTTTGTCTGGATGATTAGACTTTAGATCATGTATTGACTTTGAGTTTTGTCTAGATGATTAGACTATTGATCATGTATTGGCTTTGAGTTTTGTATGGATGATTAGACTATTAATCATGTATTGGCTTTGAGTTTTGTCTGTATGATTAGACTATTGTTTATGTATTGGCTTTGAGTTTTGTATGGATGATTAGACTATTGATCATGTATTGGTTTTGAGTTTTGTCTGTATGATTAGACTATTGATCATGTATTGGCTTTGAGTTTTGTCTGGATGATTAGACTATTGTTTATGTATTGGCTTTGAGTTTTGTATGGATGATTAGACTATTAATCATGTATTGGCTTTGAGTTTTGTCTGTATGATTAGACTATTGTTTATGTATTGGCTTTGAGTTTTGTATGGATGATTAGACTATTGATCATGTATTGGTTTTGAGTTTTGTCTGTATGATTAGACTATTGATCATGTATTGGCTTTGAGTTTTGTCTGGATGATTAGACTATTGATCATGTAATGGCTTTGAGTTTTTTTCTGGATGATTAGACTATTGATCATGTATTGGCTTTGAGTTTTGTCTGTATGATTAGACTATTGATCATGTATTGGCTTTGAGTTTTGTCTGGATGATTAGACTATTGACTTTGAGTTTTGTCTGGATGATTAGACTATTGATCATGTATTGGTTTTTAGTTTTGTCTGGATGATTAGACTATTGATCATGTATTGGCTTTGAGTTTTGTCTGTATGATTAGACTATTGATCATGTATTGGCTTTGAGTTTTGTCTGTATGATTAGACTATTGATCATGTATTGACTTTGAGTTTTGTCTGGATGATTAGACTATAGATCATGTATTGACTTTGAGTTTTGTCTGGATGATTAGACTATTCATTTATTGACTCTCAATATTATCATACATTTTTAGATTTAACAGTAATAGTTCAAATCATCATATTGCGAGTGGTTTGTTTCTCTCAATGTTCGTTTCTCTGTATTAAATAGAATATTTAATTTCATTTCGAATTTATTCTTTAACACCCGATCGAACTCATGGTAACCTTTTCCACTACCCGTTTGGTTTTTGAGTAATTTTGATTTTTGTTAAAAGTTTAAAATTGCTATATCTAAGTAAATATGAAGAATATTTTGATGAAACTTTGCATACTTATTTAAAATACTTAAATAATTAAGTTTAATTAAGTAATTCTGCCAACATTTTCCTTTGTGAAGAGCTACATCACACATGTCCCGGATCTGAATTAACTTTTTGTGCTTAGCACATATCTTGCAAGTCCTGTAGGGTTTTTTATTTTTTGTCAGTTGACGGAATACGTATGAACACATTTTTAGGTAAACTCTTTGATAACCTGCTTGGAAGATCCTGCAAATTCCTTACAGTATTTGTACTACCCGAAGACAGTAGTCCATGTCCAGATTCATGAGTCAAAATCTTCAAGATCTGACCACTTACTTCACGCTGATGAGGACTGTCTAGAGCAAGAGTTCCCAAAGTGGTCGATATCGACCCCCTGGGATTGATTTGATTTTTTTAGGGGTCGAATGTTTCAATTAAAAAATTTGAGGGTCGACAACAGCAAAAATAGACCCCCTTACTACTGCTATTTGTTTGTTACTTCAAAATATCTATGATTTCAATAGGTACCTAATAAAGAATATTTGTACTTATTTTGAATTGACATATTGATTTCATAAATGTCAAAGATTAAAAAAAAACTCTACTTTTTTTTTTTTGCTTTAGTTTCCGTCAGCGCAGATTTCAAGATTAAATGTTGCACAAGATAATGCCATAATCCGTTGTCCTTTTATATTTTTCAATCTTTAATTACGAGTGATTAAAATGAAAAGTTTGATATTTAGTGAAATATTTAATATCGAATACTGGACAAACTTATTAATTTGAGTAAGTAAAGTCAATGACTAGGGGATCGAGGGTTTTAAAAGTTTTTGGTAAAGGGATCTGCGGCCGAAAAAAGTTTGGGAACTGTATCGGACGTGTGCCGTCACCCGTGTGTGTGTGTATGTGATATGATGAAAAAGACATTGTGTGTAGATCTGTATAATCAAACTTATATTTGTATGTTATAATATTTGTATATGTTCCTGTATTTGTATAATCATTGTATATATAAATGTTTGCTATATTTTATATGTAAAATGTATGTTTGTTTGACTCCGATCGCATTCGCGACCGCACTGGAAATAAGTGACTTGCGAGGCGGGGCGATCGGGGTAGGTCGGGGCCCAGTCGGCGTAAGCAGGGCCCAAACCCCGAAAGTTGTTGTATTTCGCGGGCAATGGGCGCTTGTGATGGCCGACTGACCATTAATATAGAGGGCCCCCTGATTTTTGAAATATAATACTTCTCAGTAACAACCGACTATACTGCGTTTTACTTGAGACCCGCTACCCTACTTCGACTGCCTGAGAGGAATCTCTCCCTGCTCTTCTTCTTCTTCTTCTACTGGATCTTCGCTACAGAATTCGCTACCTCGATTCTCTGAGCGCTATGCGGCAACCAACGTGCATATCTACAGTCTTTGTACCCGTCCGGTACAGGAACTCTTGGTCTAGAGTATTATCTATGATCGAAGTTAGGAGACTATCGTTTGAAAGTTGAATTGTTTGCAAAAATATTTGCCAGATGCCAGTAATATGACCTATTTGGAAGAGGTATCATCTATCAGGTGAAAACACTGGACCGGAACTGAACACAAATCTATCGCAGTTTATTCATGGGATAGTGGTACAATGTGATAAGTCCTAATGTTGTGTACCCTATAAACTTGTTTCTAATAAATGACGAATAAAAAGGAGCAAGAGAATGAAGCGCAGAGGATCTTGCGGCCCACATTTTGGCCAAGTGTCTCTGTTGACATTGATAGTATCGGATGCCTTCTGTCGCCAAATAGACTGTATTTGTCCTAATGTTGTGTACCCTATAAACTTGTTTCTAATAAATGACGAATAAAAAGGAACAAGAGAATGAAGTGCAGAGGATCTTGCGCCCCACATTTTGGCCAAGTGTCTCTGTTCACATTGATAGTATCGGATGCCTTCTGTCGCCAAATAGACTGTATTTGTCCTAATGTTGTAAACCCTATAAACTTGTTTCTAATAAATGACGAATAAAAAGGAACAAGAGAATGAAGTGCAGAGGATCTTGCGCCCCACATTTTGGCCAAGTGTCTCTGTTCACATTGATAGTATCGGATGCCTTCTGTCGCCAAATAGACTGTATTTGTCCTAATGTTGTAAACCCTATAAACTTATTTCTAATAAATGACGAATAAAAAGGAACAAGAGAATGAAGTGCAGAGGATCTTGCGCCCCACATTTTGGCCAAGTGTCTCTGTTCACATTGATAGTATCGGATGCCTTCTGTCGCCAAATAGACTGTATTTGTCCTAATGTTGTGTACCCTATAAACTTGTTTCTAATAAATGACGAATAAAAAGGAGCAAGATAATGAAGCGCAGAGGATCTTGCGGCCCACATTTTGGCCAAGTGTGTCTGTTCACATTGATAGTATCGGATGCGTTCTGTCGCCAAATAGACTGTATTTGTCCTAATGTTGTGTACCCTATAAACTTGTTTCTAATAAATGACGAATAAAAAGGAGCAAGAGAATCAAGTGCAGAGAATCTTGCGGCCCACATTTTGGCCAAGTGTCTCTGTTCACATTGATAGTATCGGATGCCTTCTGTCGCCAAATAGACTGTATTTGAACAAATGTTTTCTAAATAACACCTTACTCCACTTACACCAAGGACGATGGTGCTTTGCTTTATCTTGGAGAAGCCTCGTGTATATATTAATTGTTATTAAGTAAATAATTAGCTAAGGCCAAACCCTTGAAAACAAATATTTCTGCATTATCCGACAGTTGAACCGGAAAACAAACAATTTCCGGTTCA
Organism: Odontocerum albicorne; assembly: GCA_949825065.1. Taxonomy (NCBI): domain Eukaryota; kingdom Metazoa; phylum Arthropoda; class Insecta; order Trichoptera; family Odontoceridae; genus Odontocerum; species Odontocerum albicorne. The sequence continues at coordinate 46,372,158 of OX463845.1, read as the reverse complement.
TTCCAGAATAAGACATTAATTTATATCAAATCAAGAGCAATTATTCTTCTGCTTGTAAAATGTACTTAAGAGCCTTTCTATTTTGTCCTGATCTTAGCTTTGAAAGTTAGGATTGTAAGTGTGAGATGCATGGCCGCGCGGTAACGCACTGGACTTCCGTGCAGAAGGTCGTCGGTTCGAACCCCGCGCTGTGCTACTCCCCTCGAACGACACAGCCACTTTTTTCACTTAGTGTTCGAAAGTATAAGTATACCTATGACTTCGGTCATATCTATTCTTAAAAAAAAAAGTATATGTTTTTTTATCCCACGTTTCTGGAAACTTGAGCGAATGAGGAATATACATATTAAGTGCATAAAACAAATTTATACGAATATTTTAGTGCACTGTTTCTTAACCTTTTCAGCTGCCGGCACCTCTTAAATTGTCAAAATATGTTCTCGTGCCCCCAAATGTTGTATTATTATCTAACATACTATGCGTATCCAGAAAGTAAGTGTACTGAGGCTCTCACGACCGGATGGATTTTATTTTCGACATGTTGGCTACACTTCCGTGTAGCCTGACCCTTCCCCTCCACAACGAGACCGGTTCGAGGTCAGTACGTTGAGAAGTGTCGACGCGACAACACGTTTCGTGAAAAATGTCAATCGAATCTCCCACCAAGTGCGAAATACGCGGCGTCATCCGTTATCTCGTTTGGAAGGGAAAACCTCCGGTTGAGGTTTATAATGAGGTGAAAACTGCATATGGTTATAAAGCTATAAATCGTACGAGTGTGTACAAGTGGTGTCGCGAGTTTAAAAACGGTCATGTCACACCTCTTCACCCTCCGCCAAAAAGTTCAAAACCACAATTTCAGCCAAGAAAAACATGGCATCCGTGTTTTGGGACTGTCAAGGCATAATTTTAATTGAATATATGCCTCAAGGGGAGACCAAAAACTCTGCAAGATACTGTGAGACCCTAAAAAAATTGTGGAGGGCGATTCAGAACAAGAGGAGAGGCATGCTGACAAAGGGAGTCTGCTGCACGACAATGCCAGACCACACACGGCCAACGCCACGAAGGAACTGCTCGCCTCGTTTAAATGGGATGTCCTGAACCATCCCGCGCATTCCCCTGACCTAGCACCTTCAGATTACTATCTCTTTACCTCCCTGAAGCTGCACATGGGTGGAAAAAGGTTTTCAACCGACGAGGAGGTAAAGGAGAAGGTCAAGAAGTGGACGGAGGGGTTGGCGGGAAACTACTTCGAGGAAGGCATCAAAAAGTTGATACCCCGCTTCACCACCTGCATTGAGAGGAATGGCGACTATGTCGAAAAATAGCTTACATATGTATAGTAATACGGTTACCACGTAATTTTTTTGTTTAAATAAAAAAAATTGTAACCTACAAAAATTCAGTACACTTACTTTCTGGATATGCCTCGTACATGTAAAATTAATGGTAAATGGGAACGTCATTTGTTTGAAAACGATTTATTTTTTAAACACATGTTTAACACTAGGAACCAATATAACAATATACCTACATTCAATTTTACCGAATAAGATAACTAATTATAATAATAAGAAATGATACATTAATTTCTTGTTCCATCTTTGTTAATTATAATATTATAACTGGTTATAAAAGCACAAATATAACACACTTAGTGGTGACACGAAGAAATAACGTTTTCAGGAGCTAGAATAGGTACTAAAGTTTGGCTATTGAGGATCACACCCTCAAGAAGAGCCTCTCGCACCCCCTGGGGTTCGTGCATCCCTAGTTAAGAACCATTGATTTAGTGCATAGAGTGTACATTTAACTAGGCAAGGCTTGTGATAAAGAGGCCTCAAGCTGTTGCAAATTATCCCAACTTATTAAATGCAGTGAAACTCTTGAAGCTGTGTGACAGAAGAAAAACAGCCGATATAGTACTGTTTTACAAAATCATTCACTCAGTGATTGATGCACCTCACTTACTCGCAAGTATTTCATTTCGTTTTCCCACTAGATCCACAAGACAGTTCAATCCCTTTAACGAGTATACCGAAAATCGTTATATTAGGTCCTTACATATGAAATTGGCGTTTTGCCGTACTGGCAACTTTGATCTCAAATATCTTCTCTTTGGTTAGGAATTCCAAATTCAAATTTATACAGCTATTTACTCAAGTATTTGTGTTTCGAAAATTATAATTCATTTGTTTTTTCCTCAATTGTTTTTTTTCTTTGCGTCACTCAGTTTACAAAATGGAAAACTTGAAATATCGCGTTATTTACGAGTACGAGTGCCACCGTGGCACCAGTGCTGCAGAAACGGCTCGAAGGATTAATGATGTGTATGGCGACGGTGCCGCAAAAGAAAACACAGTGCGTTTTTGGTTCCAACGTTTTCGTTCTGGAAATTTCGACCTGCAGAACAAGCCCCGTGGAGAAAGTTGATAATGAAGAATTGAAGGCTATTGTGGAAGCGGATCCATCGCAAACCACGTCCGAGTTAGCTGCAGGCTGCGGTGTAAGTGATAAAACTGTTTTAATCCACTTGAAGCAAATCGGGAAGGTGAAAAAGCTTGAAAGGTGGGTACCTCACGAATTGAGTGAAGCAAATCAACAAACGCGCGTTGACTGCTGCGTTGCATTACTCAACCGGCACAATAATGAAGGGATTTTGAATCGAATCATTACCTGTGATGAAAAATGGATCCTGTATGATAATCGGAAGCGCTCATCGCAATGGCTGAACCCTGCCGAACCAGCCAAACCATGCCCCAAGCGAAAATTGACTCCAAAAAAGTTACTTGTGAGCGTTTGGTGGACTAGTGCTGGTGTCGTTCACTACAGCTTTCTTAAATCTGGCCAGACGATTACGGCAGATGTCTTTTGTCAGCAACTGCAAACCATGATGGAAAAGCTAGCTGCTAAACAACCGAGGCTGGTTAATCGCTCTAGGCCACTGCTGCTTCATGATAACGCTAGACCACACACTGCACAACAGACGGCTACCAAATTAGAAGAGCTTCAATTGGAATGTCTAAGACATCCACCGTACTCTCCGGACCTTGCCCCAACAGATTACTATTTTTTTCGAAATTTGGATAACTTCTTGCAAGGGAAAAAATTCAACTTCGATGGGGCAGTCCAAACCGACTTCAAAGATTTTATTGATTCCCGTCCGAATGGTTTTTTTAGTAAAGGGATCGATGAACTACCTATGAGATGGCAAAAGTGCATAGATAGCAATGGTACATACTTTGATTAAATAAATATATTATATTAAAAAAAAATCAACTTTATGTTCCTCCCAAACAAAACGCCAATTTCATATGTAAGGACCTAATACTAATTATAAAATCAACTCCTCTATAATTCGTATGCAAAGACTTGGAAACGAGTTTTGCAACAATTTAGATATTTTTAATAACAGTATATATAGTATTCGCCAGAATATCACAACAATATTTAGAAATAGCTTCTAACTTTGTGCTCTCCTTTATTAATATAAATAACGCATTATAAACAAAACATTAAGGACAATACTTTGCCTCTGGAGTTGAGTAACCCTGCATCAACATGTATGAAGGTTTTAATTCTGAAAAGCAACTTGCATCTCGTTCTACTAATGAGGCCATGTGTTTTCTATATCTCAATATATATATCCATAAAATTCCCACAAAATTCTCAAAGATTATTAAATAATTTTAAAACGATGACTGTAATTTATTATTACTACTGCTTTTTGTATCTTCATGTTTGTTTAAGATACAGTTGTATTATTTGTCAATAATTTTAAGTACTTTATAACCTGTCACATGTTCATTTGTATATAAAGACACTGTTGTGTAGTTAATTAAATAAATATACTATTTGTTTATCAAATTCAGTTTGAGTTCATACAAAATGTAGCAGAAGTTAGCAAAATACTCCTCGAAACATTAAACATTCAATATTCTTATAATTAATCTTAAAAGTTTGTTTAAAATTAGAAACATCAATTAGGTTTTATGTCTATGAAATATTCATTAAAACCTTTATAGATATAAAAGTTTGACTTCGAAATAAGTTATTTTATGGAATACCTATATTTGTACTTGTTTAAAAACATGCACCTGCGCTTCCTGTCTATGGAGTTAATGGTATTCATTTTACTTGAGTCAGAAAGAAGTTACTTAAATTGTTAAGATTCATATTTTTAGTCCCTTTAAAAATGTGAATGTTTGCCACGTAACTCTTAACTTTAAAAGTTAGTTAACGTATTCGCTTCCCGATCGGTTTAACTTCAATTATATTTGATGTTGCCTTAATATTCTTACAATAAGGAAAAAGTTTTCTTCAAATGTTGTCTAGTAATTATTCTGAGAGGTGAATTTTAAACTGTCAAATATTGGCTAAGATCTAATGCTAAAGAGTGACACAGCGAGACAGGACAGCTGGGAATATGTTATAGGGCCATGTATAAAACATAAGACCAAAATTGAAGGTTGAGGTAATCGATGCATCGACCGGCCTCATTTTGTATTCTGCCATACTTTTTGTACCACAATGAATATGAAACGAAAGCAATTTATTCCATATTTAGCATATAACAGGAATTGGCAATTGCTAGGATTTTTTTATAAATATATTTTATTACCCTGCACAGCAATGTGGAAGGAAGTCAGGCGGAGAGACGGAGGGAAAATTGGTCGAATACTTGTTCGGTTTTCTATGACAAATCAACTCATACGAAGAATTAAAATTTTCTTCCTAAGCATGGGATGTCCTTCTAATTTGATGACGGCAGATCCTTTGTACGAGTAAACCGATGCATCACACATTAGCTTTTGTGGTTCACTCAGCTCGACTTTGGAACGGTCTTTTTTGCTCAATCAGATGTAATATATATAGATCATTCAGCCAGAAGAGTAATTTTGCAATAGTGTGAGTAACAGTGCGTTTACAAAAACTTATCTCTTTATTTTTTTTAATGAAGTGAAAAAGTCAAAAAAATATAAAAATAATATTTTATATTCAAACATTGAAATTAATACACACGTTTTGTAAATTAAAAATGCTGTCAGCTGAAATTGTAATAATCATAAAAATAAAATAGACACACATTCTGAAGACGCTGTAATTTGTCCAGCTGTTCCTCTGTAACATCCAAGTAACATACGTCCGCATAGTCCAGAATCGGAAAGAGCATAGATTGTACGAGTAAAATTTTGGTATATAAATAATAATATCTAACCGCTACAATATCTAGGAAATCTAATAATTCATGTCAGCAATGTGTAATACTCATAAGTACCGATAATTAAGGGCTAATTGAGAGAATTTAAGGTTAAAAATGAAGACCTACGCCATGGTTAAATAGCCAACAGTTGTGGTTTGCATAGATCCATGCAGTAGAGGTATAAATGGTGTTCGGACGAAGAATAAATTATATTTAAAAAAAAAAGTTTTTGTATTTTTCATCTAATTTAAAACACTTTCCTCATGATGACCATTTTAAATTATTTTAATCGCATCGCAATACTTGCACCCCTCCCTGTAAAAAGTATCAATTACACATATTTATAGGTTCCTACAACCTCAATTTTCCCTGGTAAAATCACTCTTGTTCCATTTCTATGAATCCTATTTGTTCCTAATTTGTGAGCAGTGTTCCAGTTGAAGATAGATATTCGTACATTGTTCCACTTTTTTTGGCAAATTATGAAGTTAAAAGGATTTTAAGTCTCTGAATCAATATGAAAAAAATGTTTTATACTGAAAAACCATGACTTAATATTAATTTAAAATGCATATCTTGTCTTTGCCGTAATGCAAATGGATGGAGAAATATTGCCAAATTGTGACTCCTTTAAATATCTTGGGTCACTCATCCATAGCGATGGAGGATGTGCAGCAGATGTAACACATAGAATTAGTGTGGGATGGATGAAGTTTAGATCAATGACAGGATTTCTATGTGATCCGAAAATGCCAGTAAAGTTAAAAGGAAAAGTATACCAAACGATTGTCAAACCCATACTCCTCTATGGCTCCGAATGCTGGACGATGTATAACTCTTACTCTAGGCAACTACAAACTGCTGAAATGCGCATGCTAAGATGGTCAGCTGGTGTGTCCCTAAGAGACAAAATAAAAAGCTCACGCATTCGTGGAAGCCTAGGTGTTACAGACATAAACAGTAAGATGAAGGAGAGGCGATTGAGATGGCATGGGCTTGTTGGACGCAGAGCACCCGATCACATTGTGAACCAGCCAATCTCCATGGATCTTCCTCGAACAACAACCAGAGGAAGACCAAAGAATTCATGGGTGGTGCAAAAAGATAGCCTGATGCAGAGGCAAGGCCTGGGGGACGTAGTCCGGGACAGAATAGCATACAACCTGAGGAAGAGAGCTGACCCCAACAGTATTCGCAGACAGTGAGTTGGGATGGAGCCAGGGAGAAGAAGATATCTTGTCTTTGCCTGCCTGCAAGACTTTTAAAAGAAAACTCATATTTCTGCAATGAAACTGTATTTGATTATAAATATAAAATATTTAAATTAACAAAATTAATTTATGATCAACTATTTATAATCATATTGTCATAAGTAAATTAAATTATATTATTATTAATGGTTCGAGTTTCCTTTTGATACGATAAAGGAATGTCCACATGTAAAAGACACGTGAAACATTTCTTCTTGATTCATTCAACATTATTGTACGGTTGTTACTTTATATAAATTACAAGATATTTTTACCATTTAAATGTTAGTGTGTGGTCTCGATTGAGACATAAAATAAATTGAATTTCATAAGAAGTGATCATCATATTGTATAGTAACATAAGAAGGGATCATCATATAATAATATAAGAAGTGATCATCATATAACATAAGAAGTGATCATCATATAATAACGTAAGAAGTGATCATCATATTATAACATAAGAAGGGATCATCATATAACAACATAAGAAATTATCATCATATAATAGCATATGAAGTGATCATCATATAATAACATAAGAAGGGATCATCATATAATAACATAAGAAATGATCATCATGTAATAACATAAGAAGTGATCATCATATAATAACATAAGAAGTGATCATCATATAATAACATAAGAAGTGATCATCATATAATAACATAAGAAGTGACCATCATATAATGACATAAGAAGTGATCATCATATAATAACATAAGAAGTGATCATCATATGATAACATAAGAAGTGATCATCATATAATAACAATTTAAATACATGAATATTTACTTAAGGAAATACGGAAAGAAAAACACGTGCAATAGAAAATGAGATTTTCTTTTCATAAATAAAACGTTTTCAAGAGTAAAACTTCCCACGGCCTTTGTTCAAGTATTCGCGTCGTCTGATTTTCGTGCAAAATTGAAAATTCGGACATTCTGTTGTTACCACTCGATTAAACACTTCCTACATGAATATTTGCGCTATTTCAAATTGGTGTCGGAATATTTTTGCATCTCCTTTGAATGCTAAGATTTAGATCAGGGGATAAGCGCAACCTTGGCTTTCATTGCCATCCATATATCGTCGTTTTTGCATATTTAGGTTAAACCAACATTTTTGAGTTCCCAATATGTCTGAATAGCATTTATACCACCATTGTCGAGACGGCATCGGGAGTCTTAGATTCAAATGAGCTTTGTTCCAAGTTGTCTCACGTGTATTGTGTTGAGAACTGAAAAAAATTGAATCCTTTATTGACGGTGAAACTGAATTTTACAATAGAAAATTTAATGAAATTAAAGGCTGGGGCACAGCAATGGATTTGATATAAAATTCGTTGTATTATGTGAATTGAATGATACATGTATATTCATCCTCTCTGTTCACAATTCATAATCTCTAGAACAAAGTAAAAAAAGGGTCGAGCAAATAAAGCTGTCTCGGGTTCTATAAAAAACTTAATACGGAAAAATAAACACGTCGAAATAGATACCAAATAAAGAATTTACAAAATATACGAAAGCCCCATAAAGGCACATAACAACCCCATAGCAGGATGTTTCGAGATATTTGAGAAAATGAAATATCAATGAGATTAACATATGTACGAGGATTGATAAATACAAACAATAAAGTTCAAATTTACAATTTTTTTTATTTGAATTGAGACGGGAATAGACTAAAATATAAACAAGTTTGCAGCGAATGTTAGGAATGTAGACCCTCAAGATTATTACAGGCATTATAAATATTATACGTTTGACAGCTGAAAAATGACGACAAATTTAAAATTGCAGTTCTTGCTGCGCCACCTCATGCAAAGTTGGTAAATAACACTTTAAGACATTTAAAAGAGTTAATAAAAAAATATTTTTGATGGGGTTTTTAAAAGTTTGAAAATACGAAAGAAAGTGTATTTGTGTGAACTCTTAAACATGGTGTTTTTGATAATTATATGCAGGACATTGTGAGAAGGACTTGTGATGTACACCAAGGGTTGAGTCATTTAGTACACGCTCATACATATTTAGGTTTCACGACTTATGATGTGTTTTACACCAAGGGTTGAGTCATTTAGTACACGCTCTTACATATTTAGGTTTCACGACTTATGATGTGATGTACACCAAGGGTTGAGCCATTTAGTACACGCTCATACATATTTAGTTTGCACAACTTATGATGTGATGTACACCAAGGGTCGAGTCATTTAGTACACGCTCATACATATTTAGTTTGCACAACTTATGATGTGATGTACACCAAGGGTCGAGTCATTTAGTACACGCTCATACATATTTAAGTTTCACGACTTATGATGTGATGTACACCAAGGGTTGAGTCATTTAGTACACGCTCATACATATTTATATTTCATGACTTATCAAGTTTGTGAGAATTTACGACAAATGTATTGAATAATCAACAATCGATAAAAAGTGTCAATTTATTTTTCCATGTTTATATGTCTTCAGTGAGATACAGATAAAAACCTACTATAGTGGGGACACAATAAACGAAATACAATAAGCCCAGATCCATATAAATTAAATGTCCACTATAGTTTACCTGTTTTTATTTTATTGTTTGTCTTCTTTTTCATAAACCATGTCTTCATACAATAATTTGTCATGTTAATAAATACGAGACAATAAAATATAATTGTAACAAGCTTTCCATTTCTGTTTGTGTTCAATTCATTTAGCAGCCCTCATAATATTATAATAAACAATATACAATGGCATGCCGAATTAAATTAAGGTAAAGGTAGGAAAACCATTTAGACAGTCGATCGGAGCGTGGTTATTATTGCGACAGGATTTTGAGTACTTGGACTTTCAGGATGAATGACGTGTGGAAAAGATTTATGTGGGCTCCTGAGTGTGGGTTTCTTCTTGTTGTTTTAATTTTTGTTGTTTTTGTATTTGTGTTTCTGTATATTTTTGTTTTTATTTTTATTCTTATGATTGTGTGCGGTATATTGTGGGATGAATATTTTTGGTCTTTATGGAGTAATGATGTGTGAGGAGTTTAATTTCGCATGATGTTTCCAGTTGTAACTGAGTGTCACTGTTTGTCAGGTTGATGAGAACGTGCAACGGGGTTTTGTTTTTGTGTAATCAAAAATCGGAAAGAAGTATCGATTTATTTGTTCATGCTAAATACCCTCAGTGAGATACAGGCAAAAGCCTAGTTTACTGGGGATACGACAAATGAAAGGCAACAAACCCAGATCCATTAAAACTGTATGTCCAAATTAAATTACCTGTTGTTTTTTCGCAAATTATGTATATTTCTTGTCATGTGTTATAATAAATAAAAAATAAAATAAATTAAAAATAATATGAAATTAAATATCGTGAAAAAAAATAGTACCATATTTTTTTACAGACAGTCTCAATAAACTTGATGGTCTTTACTTAGAAACAAATAAAAAACTGTGAATAAGTTCTTAATATCTGCAAGTCTTAAGTATAAGTTCTAAATATCTAAAATTCTTGATACAGCTAATATCCATTTACGATATCTAACATATGGTATCTCACAAATTGGTAACTAACATTTTATTGTTTCTGAAATACTCGTATATCAATTTAAAAGTTTCAGCTCCTACGAATTTATTATATACGCATCTGCGCACTGCACTTATTCCATTTAATTTTTTTTTTTAATCTGACGAGTTTATTGCCATGTGGCAATCTCTTCCAACCAACCAGAAATATGTTTTTATAGGCCCTAAGTGTTAACCAGACTGGAATCTTACTTTAAAAAATCTGGGTTCCAGCGCTTATCGAACCCGCAACCTCCGGATCGGCAGACAAGTGTCTTACCACCAGGCCACGGAGAAATAATATTTCTAGTTAAAATATAAATTCCAAATTTTGACCTGACATGTAAAGAGTCTTTCAAATTGAGCGGTTTTTTTAATTCTTGGGTTAAACACAGATGGCGTCGCGAACTTGCCTGGGTCTTGTGACATTTGAGAAGTGTAATGTATGACATTTATAAAAATGGAGTCGTATACAATACAACAACGCGTTCAAATTGAGAATTATTTTATGTATCGTAATCTCCGGAAACGGTGATGTCAATTGGCCACCAAGATCATGTGATCTGACACCGTTGGACTATTTTCTCTGGCGTTACGTGAAACGCCAAGTCTATAATAATTACCCCCAATAAATTCCCGAGCTAAAAGACGAAATTATTCGCGTTATTGGTAAGTTAGAGCCGCAATTATGCCAAAATGTCGTCGAAAATTTTGACAAAAGAGTGGACATCTGTGGAACTGCAAGAGGTGGACATTTGGTGGATATTGTTTTTTTGTGTTTAAATGTCATATATTATACTTCACTGACCGATAAAACGTTTTTTGAAATCCAAGCAAATCATGTGTATTATTCAAGAATTTAAAAAAAATTAATTAAAAAAACCGCTCAATTTGAAAGACCCTTTATATTGGTATTTTGATGATAATTGCCAAAAAGACATTTTTAATCGAAATTCGTACTTACTAATTTGTCCCGGAAACCCGACAATATATAGTATTTGAATCATGTTTATATGTTTAGATTTTCTTTTTACAGCAAGTCTTCAAATTATCTGTAAAATATGTTTTTGTATTAAAAGATTATTTGTAAATTGAGTCAATAGTTTAAATTCAACTTTTGGTCTAATGTGATTATGGTGGGATTTCATTTGTCTTTTTGTTTAATGTGATTATGGTGGGATTTCATTTGTATTTTGGTCTAATGTGATTATGGTGGAATTTCATTTGTCTTTTGGTCTAATGTGATTATGGTGGGATTTCATTTGTCTTTTGGTCTAATGTGATTATGGTGGGATTTCATTTGTCTTTTGGTCTAATGTGATTATGGTGGAATTTCATTTGTCTTTGAGTCTAATGTGATTATGGTGGGATTTCATTTGTCTTTTAGTCTAATGTGATTATGGTGGGATTTCATTTGTCTTTTGGTCTAATGTGATTATGGTGGAATTTCATTTGTCTTTGAGTCTAATGTGATTATGGTGGGATTTCATTTGTCTTTTAGTCTAATGTGATTATGGTGGGATTTCATTTGTCTTTTATTTACGTGTGTTTTATATTATAATAACTGCTCTAGATGTGTTATTTTTAATTTGTTTTCTTTTGTGAAACATATTTGCCTTAAGACGAACATGCATTTACACCAACTTGACAGGTAGTGTTTTGTGTATTTAGTTGTAATAATTAAAAATATATAAACAAATCAAAAGAAAATCCCAGGAACTGGTGGAAAGGACACGCGAAAGGCAGAACTATTTGAACTTTACATTTATTTAATGTTCCATCGACTATCATCGAACGAACGTTCCTCTTTCTAGTTTCTGTGATTATAAAACACAAGATTTTCAGACAGTGATATATTTCGTGATATATTAAAAAAAATAAAAAAGAAAACTCTGATATGGTTTCGGTACGTGGAACGAAGGAGTGAAGAAATACTATTAAAACAAATATACATCGCAAATGTGAGTGGAAGGCCGAAGAAAGTATGATTGAATCAAGATTATGATATTTTGAATGAAAGAAATGTTAAAAGTCAGAGAAATCGGCGAAAGATATGCGTCGCGATAGGAAAGTCTGGCGTTCTTTCATCTCTGCCTTCTTTGACTTAATAGTATGTATGTATGATATATTTTGTATTTCACACAGAAATCACTGTGAGGATTCGTTATGAAAAATAATTTAAGATTCCTTTGTATCTTAAATTATACATATACCTACAATTCAAGATAATGTCGAAGAAAATACATTTCAGAGAGAAGCTATCAAAAGATCTGGGCTCATCTCATAACATCCCCCCAGTCGAGATACACCCCTACAAATAAAGGGCGAGCCCGGCCGTGAGGACATCAGATATTTTTCAGACCACACCCTTGTTTATGTAAATTAAAAAAACAAAAAAATTAATGACAATGAATTCAGTTCAAACGATAATAGGTTCCTTTTATTTTTACAAAGTTTCTGTACAATTTTAACAAATATATTAATTTTTATATTGAAATAAATCTAAAACTAGATCATGTTAGACTTGATAAAGTTTTCTGAGATAAATAAAAATGTAAACGAGATTGTCTATAACATATAGTTCTATATGTTATAGACAATCTCGACACTACTATATATAGTTCTTTCTCTGTAACGCGAAAAAAAATATTATGTGCGATAATTGGCATTCCACCTAACACGTGTAGGGCAGAGAGATTAGTCGTACATAGGCCCAATATATATTGTACAAGTCAGTACCTACACGAGTAGCAAAAAAACTATGCAATTCTCCTCAAGTCAACGACCTCTACAATGGCAATGTGGCCAATCGCTCATCGCGAATCGCCGCCGCGCTGACGGAGCGTCGCTCATAGGTTGAACTATTCTAGCATTTTCCAGACAATACTGGACGGGAATTTTCAATGTTGAACCGAAAACGGGTGGTAATGGGGTGAAGGAACCTTCGAAAAGGATGTGTTGCAGTATTCACTTGCATATCAATTTCGAAATATTTGATTACACAGGACAACGTTTTAAATAAAGTACTCATAAATTAGTGCTTAAAAGAAAGAAACAGTCTAAAAGTTGTATGTGAGCAAGACACGAAAAATATTTGTATAACATCATCATCACAATAACACCCTCTTCCTATTGCGATAGGCAGAGAGAACAGCTCTCCACTTAATTCGATTCTGACAAACATACAAATTTCGTTTCTCCCACATCCTACTGTATACACTCGTATTATAAAGACTTTTCATTCTTCCCTCTTTCAGAATTTGATGGTTCCTCGTTTTTCTAAGATTTACTAAAATTTTCATTCGTTTTATGCTACTTATTAGATCATTAAAAAAATACCAAAATTAACCAAAAAATTACAAAATTAAGAAAGAATATATTATAAGTGAAAACTGTTTTTCAACGGCAAATATAATATTGTAGTTAAGTTTTTCTAAACTAATCCACCTGAAAGATTCAATTTCGTTAGAAAAAAAAACATTTCCAAAAACTTAACCCATTTTATAATAATACTTCTGAAATTCAATAACGAGTTTATACTACGTTTTATACAGAGTTCCTTCGGTCAAATGATTGTCAAATTTTCAAGAGTTCTTTACCAATGATTAGATCTTTGGACAAATGAGTGTTTTTCATTTACATCATCGTTCATTAGACAGTTTGTACTTTTTTGCCAAAAGGTTTTCCCGTTTATAGTTATAGTAAAATTACAGTTTATATCGCGCCGTTTAAAGACTAAATTCGCCTAAAGAGCGTTTTAGCTCGGGACTCGAACACACTATTATTGACAGATGAAAAATATTACAAAATAAATATAATATACCATATTTATATATATTATATACGTTGAATGTAAGGATAGATAGGGTGTGACTGCGGCCATTAGATAAGATACTTCCCCGCATCTGTCGCATCCCTCGTATCTGTATATATATTCAGTAAAACATATCTGGTAAGAAAACCGCAGAAAACTTACCAAGAGAAGCCGAACTACAAAGAAACTTATGTAGATCTTTCGATATGTTATAGTAACACATTCGGCTTTATGTGAAGCATAAATGCTGATAAAACCTCCCAAAAAATGTCTTCAAGTGCTTTCTATAGCTTTACCCATGTCTCTAATACTAAGGAGAAGAACATTCCATGGCACAGGACCAGCAGCGGTTAAAGCTCTATCATAATACATCGCCCCATTGGATCGATTTAGACCAATCAACTTATCCAGACCGATTTAGACCAATCAACTTATCTAGACCGATTTAGACCAATCAACCTTTCTATTTTAGCAATTTTCTCTTTATATTTCTAATCTCTCACAACTTATTTTGTATCTCAGCAAACTGTTTTGCATGTCTGCCAATACCACTCTCTGGATGTCCACTAATACCAGTCTTTTTTTTAAATTTGTCACCTGTCCATAGTCTCCAGTAGATTGAAGAAAGCAACCAACAGTTCTCCATATATGTTCAGATTAAAATACTTCATACATATGTGCACCTTCTTTTTATGCTACACCATTAACATTTTAACCCGAATTCATAGTCTAACCTAAACACTTATCACTCAATCTTAATCTTTTTTACAGAAGAAATAAGTATGTATACATAAATTTCGTACAAATTTGTCGTAGCTTCTTTAAACAAGGGATACACGTGTTTTCAATACCTCACTTTAAATTTTGCGACTTATGAGGTCCGACACGGAATACGAATCACGAAATTTCAAAGTATAGAATTAGTATTTAGTAATCAACTAAATACTGGTCGGATTAAGAATTCGGCCCTTAGTATTTATTACAGTTCGGAAATTCTAGGATGAGTCTTGTGACAGCTCACAAATTTGCCCCAATACAACCTTGTAACGATGTTCAGTAATTTGAATTATTTTATCAACTTTAATATAAGCCTCAATTCTAATAAATAGCAATTTATTTAGGTAAATACATTACATAAGGTTGTATTGGGGCAAATTTGTGAGCTGTCACAGGACTCATCTTAGAATTTCCGAACTATAGTGAGAAAACAAAAGTAGGCCCATGTCTTGCAGTAGATGTTCTCTGTCTTTAGATTTTATTTGAATACTCGTTTTTTTTTCGATGTAGAAAAAACTGAAAAAAGTAATGGAGTCATCTTACAATAGTTAAGTTTCAATCCTGGATAGATGTATCAATATTGATGGAGAACAAAGTAATGGAGTCATCTTACAATAGTTAAGTTTCAGTCCTGGATAGATGTATCAATATTGATGGAGAACAAAGTAATGGAGTCATCTTACAATAGTTACGTTTCAGTCCTGGATAGACGTATCAATATTGATGGAGAACAAAGTAATGGAGTCATCTTACAATAGTTAAGTTTCATTCCTGGATAGATGTATCAATATTGATGGAGAACAAAGGTGAATGGTTCTTTTTGTAACGCTGAAGCGCCGACCCGTTCATATCAAGAGTGAAGAATATTAAGATGAAGAGAAAAGACGTGTATGACGAAATGTGTGGATGTTGTAAAGGCTAAAGACGTGTGCGTGGATTTGAAGGTGTATAGATCTGTCTTTATTGCGTACTCCCAATAGTGCATACATGATGGAGAGAATATGAAGCTTCAAAACGCCCCTTGGAGCCATTGTGATCCGTACTCGAGGTAGTGGAAGTAGAACGAGCTACCAGCTAGAGCTATAGCTGGAGCTAGAGATAGCAGCTACCAGCTAGCAGCTAGCAGCTAGCTGCCAGCAGCCACTAGCTACTAGCCACCCTCCTAGGCCCCAGATAACCCGTTTAGAATATTCACTGCTCGCTCCTCGCACCGCGCGCCCCTCTCGCCCTCCGCCCTCCCCGCCAGCACTCTCGGCGGCCGGTACATGGCACACTGAAGGAAGGACTCTCGAATTTGGACCACTTCCGAAATTATCAACAAAAGAAATTTTTCAAAAAATTTAAAGCAGTTTTTTATTTAGTAATAATGAAATTATAATTTATACAGCGCTGTTTAGAAAGCAAACTTTCCTCAAGGGTGCTCTAACTCGGGACTCGAACCCAATATTATTGACAGATTAAAAATACTACAAAATAAAATACAAGCTGAGTGTAAGTATAGAAAGATAGTGACTGTGGCCATTAGATAAGATACTTCTCCGCATCTGCATATCTTTAAAACTCACCAAAGGACGACGAACTACAAAGAGTCCTTTGTAGTTCATCCGATATGAGACCGTAACACATTTAGTTTTATGTGTAATTTAGTGTTCATATATATGAACCATCATAAATGTTGGTAAGACCTCCCAAAAATGAGTTCTTCAAGTGCTTTCTAATGTTGCATGTCTAACACAAGAAAGTAGATGATTTTAAAGATGGTTTAGTTTATTTTTCAAGCGACACTGCAATTCAAATCACTATGGATGAGTATTCTAGAATGTGGCCAAACAATATCCTTTCCCTTTCTGTGCTAAATAAATCCGCCCGTTCCGGTGTTGTGTATTCAATACACATCAATACATATGTAAAAATGAGCGATTTAAAATCGGAAAAATAAGAATATTCATAGCCAATCGCTTGAATTAATTAAATTTGAAGTCAAAAGTGATAATAATTGAAATTTAATTGCTGAAAACATGAAAAAAACATCAGACGACGTTCACAAAACGGGGGAAGCGACCACCTTGAACGAAATCCCGCTGGCTACTAAGCGAGAGAAACGAGCGAACTGAGATTCTATTTCTTACGTTCCCATATACCGAAGGTGAGTGAGAGTGAGACGTGAATAGCATCGCTTCCTCACCCATAGCGGTTTTTTAGAATGAATATACCTACGTCACATACTGGTACACGTTTGATTGTATTGGTGAATTTATTCCCGATTTACCCAAAATATATCTGATGTAGCCGATAAGTGCTAATTATTATTAATATTATTTTTTCATTCAATGCGTAAATGTATTACGGAGGAATGCCTAAAATCTGAAGCCAGTAATTATTATATTTATAGAGATATTATAGGTTTTAGAAGCAATGTGTACTAGTTACACATCACAGGACAGGAAGGGACATCGTCTGCTGTACTATGAAATATCTCTTACAATTTAAAGCCACTCAAAAATAAATACGAGTAGTAACAATAGACGTGACAACGACATGTGACAAACTTTTATAACTAGACTAAGGAACAATTGAATGGTGGATTCTGCCAGGAATCTAACCTGAAACCCTATGGTAGAAAGTAAACATTCTGTCAACTAGACGAAGAATGATGCAGTCAGTGTTTAGTCTATAATGGCTCGATTTATATGTTACCTATTCTGTAAATATATTTTCAGCAAATATTTCTTTCAATCAATGTTTTACGCAGCACAATTCAAAACATTAAATAAGGGATGATTTTTTTAATTATTGTGTTACTGACATTCGATATATAATTGCATTTTTTCTTTCTATTATTAGTGGATTGTTTACATTTTGCTCTGTTTAAATTATAATCATTCAGAACATGTAACTTGTTAAATCCAACACTGTTTATTCCCCTTTATATAACGGTATAACACTACCGGTTTCAAGGTTTCACCTCATCACAAGGAGATCACAAATAATACCTGTTTTTTTGCTCCCCTAATTATAAAGCCAAAACCTTGAAACTAGTAGGGTTATATCGTTATATAAATTGCAATAAACAGTGTTGAACTAAGCGAATTACAATGTCTTTATATCTCCATAGTAATTGTGTTTCTAAAACGCATTCTGTATTATAAAAAAACTAAAAGATCATTTTAATATTTTTTAGCATTTAATTAAATGTTGCTGACTTAAATCAATTTGCGTTTAACAAGAACCAAATACATTTTCAATAAGTTTCCCAATTATATTTTTCCAATGATACTTCTTCTTCTTCTTAGACTTTCTATAGACTCAAGAGTCTGTTACTGCAGGATTGTCCTCCTGTGATGCTGAGCTCCAGCTATATCTCCATCGTTTCGGGGGTCTCCCTGGTGGACACCGTCCATCCGGCACCCCATGCAGAGCTATGTATGGAATTCTTGTGGAATTCATTCTCTGTACATGTTGGTACCAGTATCGTCGACGCTGTCGTCCCCATCTGACCACATCTTGGACCTCATAGACCTCTCGGATTGTGGTGTTCCTTACACGATTACGCAAAGTCTTCCCAGCAATAGCGCGTAGAGTTCTCATTTCCGTTGTCCTTAGCATACTTTTTGTCCTGACAGTGTCCGCCCTCGCTTCGATGCCGTATATGAGGATAGATCACACACAGGTCTTATAAATGCGTACCTTGCTATCTGTATTCATATCTTTATTTCTCCATATGACATCTCTCAGGCAGCCCGCCACAACTGCAGCTTTATCTATCTGAGGCCTTACTTCTCTGGGGATGTTATGAGAGCTGAGCAGCTTACTGCCAAGATATCTGAACTGGGTTGCTTGTTCAATGATACGTGTTCTTAAATTTTGGGACATTTTTATGTCGTATACTAAACCCTCTTGATGTATGAAAATTAAGCTTGGGCTTGGTCATAAGAAGGATAAAAGTATGATTGATGTTGTGGAAATGCACACATCAAAGAAAATTTGTGAAGTGTCAATGTATGAAAGAAAGTGTAATGAAGAAATCAGAAATAAATGTGTGTACGAATGAAATTGATGTTTAAAATAAAATTAATTAAGGAGCGTTAGGACGGTTTGAACATGGGGAGAGAGAAAATAACTAAGCGAGTATAGAAATCTAGTGATAAGTAACATATGTATGGAAAAGGTTGACCGAAAAAACTCAATCAAGTGGACAAGGTTTTGAAAGAAGACCAAGTTAGATGTAAGAATTTTAAGAAAAAGGTGTGTGAATTTGGAGAAGGCAAAAATTTGTGTGCTATGGTAGAAAAATGTGGAGATTTATTCTGTCTGTTTACCGAATTGAAAGCATCTCGATATGTATGTTTATTGTGTAACCGTGTTCAAATCAATACTGTATTTTTTGAGAGTTTTTTAAATTAAGAATTAAAAAAAAAAACCTTTTTTCACAATAAGATGTAACCCTTCGCTGTGCCGATTGTATCGAACATAGTTGTGTGTTCACAGACATTGGCAAAAAACGCGCGAAACCGCGATGTGGGTAGAGCATGATACTTGGCGGGCGGAGGCGGGGGCGGGGGAAAGCCGAGACACTTATGGAAAATATTCCGCGAAAACTCACAAAGAAAGTGAACTTTCTTTTTTAAAAATAACTTCAACTGTTATTTCGTTCTTCCTTTGTCTAAGACTTTGTTTTTCTAAGAAAATAGATAAATTCTAGACGAAGTAATCGAACTTTCATTTAAGCGAAATTCCCTCGTATATGGATGATGATTTCATATTTATTTCTTCTTCTTCGTCTTATTTCAGGCCTGTTGGCCTGTTATGGTCCTGCGTCATTGTTTGCCTCTGGTGACGTCGACTGCCAGCTGTCTTTCCATCTTTTGAGAGGTCGTCCTGGAGGTCTGTTTGCTTGGGGAACACAGTCCCTGGCCATTCTTACGGCTCATGGTTCCGCCTTCTGGATACTTGTTCGTTCCAGAACCTTTTTCTCTGTCGTCCCCATCTCACAATATCTTCAACTTTGCACATCCTTCGGATTTCTGTGTTTCGTACTCTATCACGAAGGGTTTTGCCAGCGATACTCCTGAGTACCGTCATTTCGCTGGTTCGAAGGAGATTTTTGGTTCTGACAGTGTCGGCTCTAGACTCCATTTATTTCATTTCATGAAATGCCCAATGTATCCAATATTCTCCTTTAAAGGCTAATGAATACCTCTTTATCTATTTTCATGCGTCTGAGGACATCTTCGTTGGGCACTTTGTCAACCCAGGATATCTTTGATATTCTCCTGTAGCACCACTTTTAAATACTTCTGTTCGTTTGCTGTGTCTAAATCTCTACGCCATAAACATAATTTAATGCATATTTTTAATTTGAAGTTGAATTAATTCATTATTACAGATAATATTTTTCATTTTGAAGAAGCAGTTCCATCTCAATTCTGATTTTTATTTAATTAAACAATAATTCCCCTTTTGTATTTCAATCATTCATTCCTTTATGAGGAAAAGGGAAATTTTGTAAAACAATTCACGCAAATTAAGGACTATAACATCAATCACTCGCTGTTGTGTCACTTTTGAAATATTCGATTACTGAACCAAATTTACTTTATTAATTATATCAAACTCTGCATAAATAATTCAAGTATATATCATATTGTTCTTCACAAGGGTTCTTCAAAGAGCTAAAGTTGATAGATAGTTGCTGACTAATATTAAAATCCTAAAGGTGTCCTATTTGGGTCATGTACTTAGAGGAGAAAAGTACAAATTACTGCACCTGATCATCCGAGGCAAAATAGAAGGCTGTAGTGGTGAGAACCCTCAAAGTTGGTTGTATGAACTGATTGGAAGCATTCGAAATGTGGATGCACCGGAGAATGCTACGGATACCCTGGACAGATATGGTCAGCAACACAAGGGTTCTGTCAGCAACAGCAAAATACTAATATTAAAATCTGAAAGGTGTCCTATTTAGGTCATGTACTTAGAGGAAAAAAGTACAAATTATTGCACCTGATCACCCAAGGCAAAATAGAAGGCTGAAGAGGTGTTGGCAGGAGGCAAATCTCCTGGCTCCGAAATATACGTGATTGGACTGGTATAAGTTGCGTTGGGGATCTTTTTCGGGCTGCCGGGGACAAAGATGCCTACTCTCAGGTGGTAGTCAACGTTGGGGGGACCTGATATGACACCGGGAAGAAGAATATATCATATTAAAAAAAACTATTCCAAACTTTGTGTTATATATCTTCATGAAATAATATTTTGTCAATTTTTTGTGATAATTTTTATTAAAATGGAAAAACCTGATTATTAATAGAATAAATTTGACATATCCATGTACATTAGCGACTTATGGTACACGATACTATACTATTAATTTAATAACTTAACGAAAACAATATCTAAATGCAAAGATAAGATTCATAATATTTAAATAAACAAGAATACTAAAAACAATTGTCATTTTCATATTGAATCTTAAACGAAACAATTGTCATTTTCATATTGAATCTTAAACGAAACAATTGTCATTTTCATATTGAATCTTAAACGAAACAATTGTCATTTTCATATTGAATCTTAAACGAAACAATTGTCATTTTCATATTGAATCTTAAACGAAACAATTGTCATTTTCATATTGAATCTTCGACGAAACAATTGTCATTTTCATATTGAATCTTAAACGAAACAATTGTCATTTTCATATTGAATCTTAAACGAAACAATTGTCATTTTCATATTGAATCTTAAACGAAACAATTG
Source organism: Odontocerum albicorne (assembly GCA_949825065.1). Taxonomy (NCBI): domain Eukaryota; kingdom Metazoa; phylum Arthropoda; class Insecta; order Trichoptera; family Odontoceridae; genus Odontocerum; species Odontocerum albicorne. The sequence continues at coordinate 46,350,793 of OX463845.1, read as the reverse complement.
TCATTTTTATATTGAATCTTAAACGAAATGATTATATATTAATATAATCATTTCAATGAATAAAAAAAATTAATTTACAATATTGATTTTTTTAAAAGCAAAGATCCAAGTTATATAGAAATAAAAGTAATTATTTATAGTTAAGGCATTAACAGTGTGGATGTTCAATGACATTGTAATTTGTTTTATCAAACACTAATACCTAACCCTACCGGTTTCAAGGCTTTCACCGCAAGTCTTGTTTTTGCTCCCCTGACGATGAGGTGAAAGCGTTGAAACCGGTAGGGTTATACCGTTACATAAAGTGGAATAAACAGTGTTTGATAAAATAAATTACAAAATAAAAGTAATATTAATAATTTCTCTTAATGCACTAATAATGTTTATTATTATTTATTTATTTTACACATAACAAGAAATATACATCATTTGCGAAAAAACAACAGGTTATTTAATTCGGACACACAATTTTAATGGATCTGGGTTTGTTACCTTTCATTTGTCGTGTCCCCAGTAAACTAGGCTTTTGCCTGTATCTCACTGAGGACGATATACATGAGCGGAAAGAAAACTGATAGGAGTCAAATAAATGTTGTAGAAATGCGTGCATTGAGAACAATACACGTGGGGACAATGTATGACAAAATACGTAAAAAGTGGTAAGGGATAAATGTGAACTTATAGTTGGTGTGTTGAGTAAGACGAAGAAAAGCTCGCTGGGATGGTTTGGGCACAAATGTGGAACGAATGAATGAAGATAGACTTACCAAAATATATATATATATATATATATATATATATATATATATATATATATATATATATATATATATATATATATATATATATATATATATATATATATATATATATATATATATATATATATATATATATATATATATATATATATATATATATATATATATATATATATATATATATATATATATATATATATATATATATATATATATATATATATATATATATATATATATATATATATATATATATATATATATATATATATGTACCTATATGATTTTTTTATTCTTATTGTATTTAGAAATTAATTCAATACAATATTTTTTTTAAATACCTATCTATAAAATGAAATATCTATTACGAAACCAAAGTAATTTATTTATTAAAAAATATTTTAAATGAATTATTAATGTTATATTTATCGAAAAAACATATTAAAGTATTTTACTTTTAGCCGCTAACCAGAGATAATGGCCTTTAACTTATCATAATCAATTCACCACGTTAATTGGATATATTTCAGGGAAATAATTATAATTATGTTATTAATGTTAATGGTCTGGTGAATTGTAGATTTGTTATTGTATTGTCATGATTTTAAAAATGGTTTCTTATTCTTAAACTGACTTTAATAAATTTAAAAACAAAAAGGTGTTGGTTGGATGTGATAATTTCTTTCGAAATAATATTATACAAGACATCTATTTAACGTTTGTTATCGAAGGATTATTATATTATAATTCACCCCTTCATAATTTATTCTTTTATATTATAATTGATGTTATATTTAAATAACTTTATCGTATTATGCCCCTATTTGTTTCTGGTAGAGTAAACGCATATTTCTTTATGGAAGAATTTTGAACTGTTAAATGAATAAATGAAGTCTAAACACCGAATTAAATAATATACGAATATATACCTTGCAATCAAAAGCACTCTAATTTTAGTTAAGGGATTTTATGATAAAGTGCATTTTTTTATTTACTTAAGACTTTTATTGCAAATACAATCTAGCGGGCTCATTACAATGCGGCAATCTCTTCCAACCAACCAGACAAAAGTAAATGAAGCAAGTTACATGGTAGCATAAATCATTCAAATGATTATCCATAAACACATACGTGAGCAAGATGCCCATGAATTCCACAAAGAGTGACAATCATCCGAAAATTATTTTCCATCTAAAGGTAGATATCATCAATCAATAGAAAAGGAAGGGATGGTGGAGAGGAAAGGAAAAGAAAAATCAGGAATGAAACACGTTATTTTACTGACTAGAAATTAAGATTTTTTTCAGTCGCTTTTTAAAGCATGCCAAGGACGGAGCGAGTATTATATTGGTTTGTAACTGATTCCAGAGTCTCACTGCATGGACAGTATAGTAAATGAATGGAAAAGGAAGGGATGGTGGAGAGGAATGGAAAAGAAAAATCGAAATCTTAATTTATTTACTTTCATCGTATCGTGTGACCGTGGCGATTGCGAAAATATAGAGATGATAACATTGAAGACTGGAGAGGTTAGAGGAAGATATTCCATCAGATTGAAGGACCGATTGAGGACTTCCATAAATCATTACCTTCCTTAATTCACTAGAATTTCATGAAAGATAGAGAAGAGTTGAATGAATATTCATTTATGATTATAACGAAGTTAGAAAAAATTTAAGATGAACAAAAAATGAAGTATTATTCACATATCCCTTTTCTGTGGTTACCTTTGATTGAAATATGTAGCGATTTCATAATACGATAAACAGGTACAATTAATACATTATATATGTATTAAAGTACGATATACAGGTACAATTAATACATTATATATGTATTAAAATACGATATACAGGTACAATTAATACATTATACTCGTATATGTATTGAAATACGATATACAGCTACAATTAATACATTATATATGTATTAAACTACGATAAACAGGTACAATTTATACATTATATATGTATTAAAATACGATATACAGGTACAATAAATACATTATATATGTATTAAAATACGATATACAGCTACAATTAATACATTATATATGTATTAAAATACGACATACAGGTACAATTAATACATTATATATGTATCAAATTGAATACGTCTTAAATAAACTAGAATGGGATAATAAAGGTCTGGTGATAGATGGAAAATACCTGAGACATTTGAGATTTGCAGACAATATCGTTATATTCTCACAAAACCCGAATGATCTTCTGCACCAACTGCAAGAATTGGCAGAGGTCAGTAAAGGAGTTGGTTTAAAAATGAATGTATCAAAAACCAAATATATTATGAACAGCTTTGCTACACCAAAAACAATAAACGTAGATGGAAAGCCGCTAGAACTTGGCCAGGAATACGTGTATTTGGGGCAACTTATGTCCTTTGTAGGTGGCATATCGGAGGAAATAGCACGAATGGCAAACCTAGCGTGGAGCTCATTTGGACGTTTGAACAACATCTTCAAAAGTAACCTCCCAATATCCTTGAAGTGAAGGGTCTACAACCAGTGTATTTTCCCAGTACTTACTACATATGGCTGCGAGACATGGACACTCACGGTAAAGAACACACAAAAGCTCCAGACCGCACAAAGGGGCATGGAGAGATGCATGTTGGGATATACTAAAAGAGACCGTAAACGAAACACCTGGATTCGCAATATAACAAAGGTAGAAGACGTTATAAAGGTGTGCAAAAGAATGAAGTGGCAATGAGGACGACACGTAGCCAGAATGTCAGACTCCCGATGGACATCGGAAATAATCCAATACGAGTACTACCCAAGAGGCACAAAAGAAGGCCGAACGTACGTTGGATAGATGCAATCAGGAAGCACGGCAGCATCACATGGCATCAACGAGCAAAAAACCGAACTATATGGAGTCAACTTGGGGAGACCTTCATCCAGCAGTGGATCGACTCTAGTTGACAATGATAATGATGATATGTATTAAATATGAATATTCATGGTGCATATCTACGTTTTAGGTAAAAAAAAAAAGCGAAAATATCTGTAAAATATGCATTTTTTTTAAATTATAGTAATTTTGTCGACTTAATGAATAATTTTACTTTTTATGTCAAAAGAATATACAGTACGATACATTAATTTAGGATTAAAGAAAATACCTGTCTTAAATTAAGTTCAAACCATTTTACACACAGTTATCACTCAATATTCATGTTTTCTCCACATTATAAGTTAAAAAGAATTTTAATTTAAAAATCAAATAATAATTAAGTAAAACAAATTAAAATAATGCGGTTCGGGTCATTTTAACACCATGCTGTTGGAAGGGCAGGGCCGTCGCTTTCACATGCGCATTGTGTGAGATGCACACAAGACTTAATATGTGAGGGCGGCCGTACACCATATACTCGGACTTCTAGGAAGCGTTAAATATCGATCTCAGAAACACTCAAATCATTTGGTTTAGTTTTCATAAGAAATATATTAAATTTGTTTTTATATATAGTAATCAAATGATTATGATAATATTATAGTCAAAGATACATCATTAATGCTTCAAATCTAGTTAAAATGACTATTGTGATTATATTATTTAAACATTTTTATTATATTTGTTGAAATACTTTATAAAATAGGATATCGTATAAAGAACCCAAAATGATGACACATGAAAGATATGTCAAAGTATAAAATATTAATGATTTATCATTTATAGTGAAGGCATTAATATTGTGGAGGTTTAAAGACATTGTAATTTGTTTTATCAAACACTGTTTATTCCACTTTTTTGTATCGGTATAACCCTACCGATTTCAAGGCTTTCACCTCATCTTCAGGGTCTTGTTTGTGCTCCCCTGAAGATGAGGAGAAAGAAAGCCTTGAAACCGGTAGAGTTATACCGTTACAAAAAAGTGGAATAAACAGTGTTTGATAAAACAAATTACAAAATATTTATGACTATAAATGAACAAAATCTGAATGTAATTGTACAACAACCATAAAATTAAGCATCGCAAAACATACATAGAATTTCTGTATAGTTTTCCGTTTGTAAATTGTCTATGGTCCTATCCTTAAACTTGATTAATGATTGTGTTTTTTTTTATATTCTCTTCTCCGTGAACGGGTTTTATTTTCAATTAAAACAATATTATTTTTATAAATATGAACACCTCTTTAGGAAAGCTATCCATTTAAATTATGATATGCACGAGTAAATCATTATTTCATATTATTCCGTTTTTAACTTGTATTCTCGTAGAACATTTCTATACAATTATAATTTTATTCTATTCAGTGTGCAGAATGATGCAATACAACACAGAATACAATTTAATATAAAAAAAAAAACAGTCCACATCCAAAAAAAATATGTCCTAAATCAAAATATTAAGGAGAAGAGAAATACAATTCCGATTAAATGTTACGAATGGTAAAACAGGAATCTTGACATGGTTTGGACATATTGAGATGAGTTTTGAATGACTTTCAAAATTAATATACTATATATGACTGGAAGAGAAACAGTTGAAGGATAAAGATATCAAAATTTTGACTAATGGAAAACAGATGAGCATACATACCAAGATGTATGAGTGTGGATAAAACAAACAGTGCTTGTGTTGATAGAAAAGCGTAGAGATTTGTTCTCACTGTCTATCCTAAAAAATGACCGAAATATTATATATTTACTTATGATTAACATATGAATATTATATATCAAAAACCAAATACTCGTATATGATGAACAGCTTTGCTACCTCAAAACCAATAAACGTAGATGGAAAGCCGCTAGAACTTGTCCAGGAATATGTGTATTTGGGCTAACTTATTTAATTTGTAGGTGATATATCGGAGGAATAGCTCGGAGGACAAAACTAGCATGGAGCTCATTTGGACGCTTGAACAACATCTTCAAAAGTAATCTCCCACTACCAGTGTATTCTCCCAGTACTTACGTATGGCTGCGAGACATGGACGCTCACAGTAAAGAACACACAAAAGCTCCTGACCGCACAAAGGGGCATGGAGAGATGCATGTTAGGATATACTAAAAGAGACCGTAAACGAAACACCTGGATTCGCAATATAACAAAGGTAGAAGACGTTATAAAGGTGTGCAAAAGAATGAATTGGCAATGGGCCGAACATGTAGCCAGAATGTCAGACTCTCGATGGACATCTGAAATAATCCAATAGTACCCAAGAGGCATAAAGAAGCCCAGAAAAATACCGAAAGTACGCTGGATAAATGAAATCAGGAAGCATGGCAGCATCACATGGCATCAACAAGCAAAAAACCGAACTATTAGGAGTCAACTTGGGGAGACCTTCATCCAGCAGTGGATCGACCCTGGTTGACAATGATGATGATGATGATGTACAACATATAGTTATGAAAATTTATTAAACACGATATAAAAATGGTATTTTGAATCTTTATAAACAGGCGACAATATTCTTAGAGCTGGTCCTGTTTCAGTGCATACACGCATGCAGACATGCATGCAGACACGACACGAGCACCGTGGGAATGCGGTTGACATAAATAATAAAAATACCATCCGTAGATAACACATTCAAAGCGTTTCATTAGGAGTCGTAAAAACCAACAAAAATATTTCAAATGCATTTCCGGACTGGGTACTTGGGACTTGGGGCTTGTGTGAAGGAGTGAACCCTTGAGCACTCGACTAGATACACCATTTTGTATTCAGATACTGCTCTAGAAAAAATATTAGGTCAAGATGGTTGATCAACGAGCGTGAGAAATATGGAAAAAAACCTTTTTTTAATTTATTTTTGTTTTATTTTAGTGTCATTTATTTTTTTAATTTTTGTTTTATTACAGTGTTTTATTTTCATTAATTTTTGTTTTATTTCAGTGTAATAAATAAAAATGACACTGCCTTATACTCCAATTTATAAGATATAACACTGTCATCAATCGATTCGATTAATTAATGCAGACTTTGTATTGAGAAGGGGTATGGAAAACATCAAGCTTTTTAAATCAGTTTAAAATAATTTATCGCATACGGTATATTTCAATACAGAAAAAAAATACTTTGATTCTACTGTCAACTCCGTTAGCTTAGTTGATACGAACCCTGTTTAACCCTTCCTTCCCTGTGATGTGTAACTAGTACACATTGCTTCTTTAATATCCCCTTAAATATAAATACTGGGTTCAGATTTTAGGTATTCCTTCATAATACATTTACGCAATGAATGAAAAAAATATCATAATATTAATAATAATTAGCACTTATCGACCACATCAAAGATATTTTGTGAAAATCGGGAATAAATTCACCAATACAATCAAACGTGTGCCAGTTTGTAATGTAGGTATCATTCTAAAAAACCGCTATGGGTGAGGAAGCGACGCTATTCACTTCTCACTCTACTTCGGTATATGGGAACGCAAGAAATAGAATCTCAGTTCGCTCGCTTCTGTCGTTTCGGTAGCTTTCGGGCAGCCATTTGAGGTGGTCGCATCGCCCATTTTGTGAACGTCGGCCGATGTTTTTTTTTCATGTTTTCAGCAATTCAATTTCAATTATTATCACTTTTGACTTCAAATTTAACTAATTTAAGCGATTGGCTATGAATATTCTTATTTTTTCGATTTTAAATCGCTCATTTTTACATGTGTATTGATGTGTATATAATACACAGCAATTTTTTAGCACAGAAAGGGAAAAGTTAAGCAACCCGAGGGGTATAGGTTGAATTCCTGTTGGAATACAGATTTTTTTAAATATTCCATTCTGGTCCAAGCTTCTTTTATATATTTCTGGCTGGCTGTAAAAGTTTTACACATGGCAATAAGCCCACTGAAAGTGTAATGTAATAATACAAAATTATTGAAAATTTACAAGACCTCAGACTCAGACGAGAAATTAAAACTTTATGAACAAGAAAACGTTTTAAATACCTACCAACAGAAAATGAAGTAATTTCTACAGGCAGTGTGGTGACGCAATGTGGAGGGGTAAATCAGAAGAATCCAAAATGAATCTAAATAGACAAGCTAGAGTTTGTTAAGAAATAGATAAAACAACCGATTAATAATTTCTATTCCAAACTGAAGTATTCATTTTAATTTGAATGACAAAAGTCCTTGTGTTAAAATGTATTCAATGTCATTATTTACGATGTAAATAATGACATAAATATATGAACAAGAAAGCGTTTTAAATACCTAGCAACAGAAAATGAAGTAATTTCTACAGGCAGTGTTGGCGACGAAACGTGGAGGAGGAAGTCAGAAGAATTCAAAATGAGTCTAAATAGACAAGCTAGAGTTTGTTAAGAAATAGATAAAACAACCGATAATAATTTCTATTTCAAACTGAAGTATTCATTTTAATTTGAATGACAAAAGTCCTTGTGTTAAAATGTATTTACATCGTAAATAATGACATTTACGATGTAAATAATTACCCTAGCAGCAGGATATTACTAGGAAGGCCGCTGAAAAGGTGGAAGGACAGCTGGACGTCATCAACCCAGGACAGCCCACCGTCACAAACAGGTCATACGACCTAGACCAAGAGGAAGAAGAATGTCATTATTTACGATGTCTTCTTCCCGACTCGCTTATCTCTGAACATCGTTTACTTATATTTCAAGGCAAAACGATTCATCTCCATCCATCGACTTCCGCACTTCTCAGAGCAGCGAATAAGGGTAGTTCCGTTGCACTGTTCTCTTATTCGATCCAGTGTATTTGAGGTCTTCGTTTTGAGCGTCCACTTCTCCGTGGTCCTTAAAGTTTTAGAGGAATGGTGTATCGAATTCTGAATTTATGATAACTCGTCTGAACTTGGAGATTAAACTCTGAGATCCACCACCTCAACGTTGTACCGGATCCCCTAGTCGAACAGGGATAGTAAGTCAAGGTTTTTTCATAGAGGCTTTTGTGTTACAGGAATAACTCAGTAGAATATTGTACCTTTGAAGCAATGCACTAATGATAATCTAGAAGTTTTCAGATAAAAAATTAAAAGGTATTTTTATACGAGAAGACTTCAAGGCACCTTTGGGATTGCTCATTATCTCCATAAGGCAATAATGAACAAATCGTCATCATCATAAATACCTCCAATATTATCAAGCTTGATACGTTTCCGAAGAGTTAGAAGACTTTATATGTTTCCGAAGAGTTAGAAGACTTTATACGTTTCCGAAGAGTTGGAAGCTTTATACGTTACCGAAGAGTGAGAATTATAGGTTGATTGTCAACTTATATCAGCAACACGAGCTGTTCCAGAATAACGAAAGTTCGTCTTGCAGTCCATAGAATTAAAATCATCCATCGTATATATTTTGCTTCCCTCCTTTCCTTGTAGATTTCATGATTCCACGTCGCACTAAATTCACCTGCGGATTAACACTGTAGCCTAGTAAGCCTGATAAGAGGCCTGTGTACCAGCCCGGGGGCTACAGGTTCAATTCCAGTTGGAACTCAGGTTATTTTAAAAAACGATTACTGTTAGGTTTTGACTTAAGATGCCTTTAAAATACTTCTAGTTGATTGGAAGAGACCGCCACATGTTAGTAAACCTGGCATCTCATACTGTATATAAGGAAAGTGTAATGCAATGCAATACATATTCCTAAAACAAAAGCATATTTGTATTAATATTGATGACTCTGCTCTTCAATACCTGTTCTAGCTAGAACATCGCATATTTGTATTAATATTGATGACTCTGCTCTTCAATACCTGTTCTAGCTAGAACATCACATATTTGTATTAATATTGATGACTCTGCTCTTCAATACCTGTTCTAGCTAGAACATCGCATATTTGTATTAATATTGATGACTCTGCTCTTCAATACCTGTTCTAGCTACAACATCGAATATTTGTGTTAATATTGATGGCTCTGCTCTTCAATACCTGTTCTAGCTAGAACATCGCATATTTGTATTAATATTGATGACTCTGCTCTTCAATACCTGTTCTAGCTAGAACATCGCATATTTGTATTAATATTGATGGTTCTGCTCTTCAATACCTGTTCTAGCTAGAACATCGCATATTTGTATTAATATTGATGACTCTGCTCTTCAATACCTGTTCTAGCTACAACATCGAATATTTGTGTTAATATTGATGGCTCTGCTCTTCAATACCTGTCCTAGCTAGAACATCGCATATTTGTATTAATATTGATGGTTCTGCTCTTCAATACCTGTTTCAGCTACAACATCGAATATTTGTTTTAATATTGATGATTCTACTATTCTATACCTGTTTTAGCTACGACATCGCATATTTCTACTCTACGAGTAGCTACGAGATCGCACTTTTACCATTGCAATATTTTTTTAACTTCCTTTGTTAGACATACATATGTTAACTCTTGGTGAACAAAGTTATAATGTATGACGATAAAAAATAACAAAAACGCATAAAGAATGTAACCATTATAAAACACCATTAAAGTAGAAACAATAAAAACCGATCTCTGAGAAACGTTACGTTTTACTTTCTCATTTTATTCCCAACATTGAGTTTATAAATTGTAACGAATGCTATATATAACGAGTGAATTTATTAGACCCTGAAAATGATAAATTCAATATTGTTAGCAACAAATTTAAGTCCTTTTATCGCACATCCGGCCGGCGCGCTCCGCTGCATGGCCCACATACCCAGTATCCAGTACTCAGTACGGGCTGCCAAGGTAGGGGAAGACCAAGACCCGTTAGACCGGTAAAGGAAGCCCCTCCGGCAGTGGCGTGTCTCTTCGCAGGACCCCACATCCTTTTCCTGCCTTGTCCGACCCGGTTCCTTTTCATCTGCTGATTCCAAAGTGAATCACAATGGGATATGCCAGATTAAAGGGGATATGTACTCGAATATCACGGTCATTTATACATGAATCTCTGAGTCCTTTGAAAGCCAAACGATGCTCAAAACGGTCTTCAATTCATTGCTTCGTAGCAAATTAGAAAACCATTCTTACATTTGAAGCCCGCTGGGGGCATCAAACTCAATTATGGTGGAGTACGTAGATATCTACAATATTTTTGTATGAGTGAATTCGGCGTCTATTCATAACTTTATCTTACATTGTTTGTAATGGTCATGTTTGGGTATAATATCTTGAGCGTAAGAAGATATCTTCTTCTCCTGGAATACGTTGTCAGACGATGAGTTATGAGCTGTACAGCATTACTGGGTAGATAAGCGTTAAAAGTTCCTAACAATTATACTACACTACGCTGGTAGGAAGCGTTTTTAATTACACACGCAAGAGCTGATCTCCCAGCCGCTATGCCTGTTGGAAGAGCCTTAACTCTTTTGAATGGGATGGGACTACTTCTGATATTAACATATTTCATACAACCTTATTAAAAATAAAATAAATTTTCTTCTAAGACTGGGGATGTTAGAAAGTACTCGTAAATTTATTTAAGTGAATTTTGGAAAAAAAAATCAAAAATGTAAATATTATATTTTTTGTAATTGAAAATTCCAGATAAAATAATAAAATCCGAAGGATGTGCGAAGTTGAAGATATTTTCAGATGGGGACGACAGAGAAGAAGGTTCTGGAATGAACACGTATCCAGAATGGCGGAACCAAGAGCCGTAAGAATGGCCAGGGACAGTATCCCCCAAGCAAGCAGACCTCCAGGAAGAATTCCCAAAAGATGGAAAGACAGCTGGCAGTCGACTTCACAAGAAGGAAACAATGATGCAGGACCATAACAGGCCAACAGGTTTAAAAAAAGAAGAAGACGAAAATTCCACCATAATTGGGCTAAGCCTGTATTATGAATGTGAACAATAAATAAAATAAAATATCGTTTCAGATTTCAATTCATACTTCTTATTCCTTGATAATATTGGCGATCTTCGAGCAGATTAGTTAAGATGTTTGTCTTCCAACTTGGGGATATCGGGTTCAATTTTCTTTGCCATTGTGTTACAATTTGCACTCATTGTCTGATCAAACACTTTTCCGATTTCTTCAAGTTTTGTCAAAAACACTCAAGGTAAATTGCCTTAACAAAACAAAAAAAAAAGATTAACGTCGTGATATTTTCATCCCCGTTTTTTGGAAAAAGACTTTGTTCTGGTGGTATTGTATTACACTTTCGTTGTATATCTATTTATTTAATTAACGACACCACAGTGCCTTTATATACAAATGAACATGTGACAGGTTATACAAGTACATAAAATTATTGACAAATAATACAAAACTTTATCTTAAACTAACATGAAGATACAAAAAGCAGTAATAATAATAAATTACAGTCATTGTTTAAAATTATTTAATAATTATATGTATATTTAAGTCCAATATATGTATGTATACTACAAAATATTACCAAACTTCACCAAGCAGACTTACGTAATTGTCGAAGACTTATTTTATAGAGGTAAAGAACTCCGATTTGTTTTTAGTGGAATAACGCATACATATAACCAATATTGGATTTTTTGAGAATTTTGTGGGAATTTTATGGTAAGATATTGGGATATTGAAAACACATGGCCTCATTAGTAGAACGAGATGCAAGTTGCTTTGCAGAATTAAAATCTTCATACATGTTGAAGCAGGGTTACTCAACTCCAGAGGCAAAGTATTGTCGTACAACTTGACAGATTTATTGCCATGTAGTTAGTTCTTCACACCGACCAGAAAAATGTTTACAAACCTTAAGTGAATACCAACTGGAATCAAACCCGCAACTACTGGATTAAAAGATATGCGTATTATCAACTAGGTCGCGGATGTCATTGATGGTAATGACAAAACATATAAGGTTAGTTTATTATTTACAGTTAAGGCATTAACATTGTGGAGGTTTAAATACATTGTAATTTGTTTTAACAAACACTGTTTATACCACTTTTTGTAACGGTATAACCCTACCGATTTCAAGGATTTCACCTCATCATCAGGGGGGTCTTGTTTGTGCACCCCTGATGATGAGGGAAAAGCCTTAAAACCGGTAGGGTTATACCGTTACAAAACAAATTACAATTGGTTTAGTTTGTTGACAAGACATTACTGCCAAGATGTACGAATACGAACTGCGAGTTACGTGCATTCTCCAATGCTTTTTAAACACCTTCATCAAAGGAACTAAAGACAATGTTGTCAAATCAAAAACAAGTAGACCATTGAGAAAGTGTTATTTAAAGATTTAGCAAATTTATAAAATATTTTTATGAAATTAAATGTTAGATATTGTATTAGATACAATCAGGTGATTTAATATACCTGTTGATACACGTATAACAAAACAGTTTTTTTTTATTCCTATTCAAATAAAATCATTAACTATTTTGACCTAAAGTATGTATAATATGTATGTCATTTTTCAATGAAGGGGGTTAGACCAAAGTAATTTGGTTTTTACAAGTCCTGTTTATTTTATTTTATCACGTTTCAAAACTAATAAGTTATGTTTGTTGATAAAAAAAGTTTTTTTTTTGTTTAAAATGATACATTTCACCTTCGTCCGTCAACTGTGAAAGGGAAAAATGTCGTCCATATAATTTGATGGCTATAAGCGATGATTAATGGCGGGCAGAGGAAGTCAGCCCCCATTAGGGTCAGATTAAATGTGTGCGAGGTGCGGGGTGCCCACTGGAGGGTTAAATGCCCGAGGAGCGATCAACAAATATACAGAAAAAAAATAAGCACTATCGATATTTTTTTTAATAGGCTCCCAGTCGAGAAGAAATTTTTTTTTTCATATCTAGAATAATAAATGTTTTTTAATCAAATCATCTATTTCTATACCATCAATAAGTTGCTTAATTTCCCCCATTTACCGCTTTTAGCTGTAGCATCTCTCTAAATGAATTATATTTAGAGAATGCTTGAAGGTTGCTATTTTCTTAGTCTTTCTTCACTACGGAGGGGACCTATTCTATACGATTAAACCTTTCACTATGAAAGTGTAAAAAATATAATTAGTTCGGATCCGACTCTGACCAGGCCTGTTTATATATAAAACTGAAACGATTTCAACAGAAGAATCAAGCACCTTACCAGCTGTCAGCCGAGTCTTGGCTTACACAGGGGCTGCCTCATCCTTGTTTCTCTGCTTCTATCCTGGCTTGTTTCGAATTGGGCGTTTAGTGGTGTACCCAAGTTTCATCGCAGGTAACGATGCAACTCAAAAATGCGTTCCTTTCTTGTGCAAAACGTGCCAAGAGCCACTCACAGACGCGCAAACGTGCCAACTTTTGTTCTGCAGTCCAAAGACGTGAGACCCATCGAGCAGACACTTTACGGAATCCAAGGTTCTTTGTGATTATGGATTGACCTTACTTTCGGTTAGCATGTGTTTGTTTCTCCATATAGTGTCCCGCAGGCAGCCAGCCAAAGCTGTCACTTTATTAGTTTGTGCTCGTACTTCACTATATAGGTCACTGTTGCTGGAGATCTCTACACCTAGGTAAGTGAATCGCATGACTTGCTCGATGGGTACGTTATCGATGATCATTTTGCATCTGAATGACTCTTTTGATATTGTTCATTTACAATATTTAAATACTAATATAATATCCGAACTATTTGAATAGCCCTTATATACGATAGTTTCATCATTTGTATAATGGCCTCACATTAAAGTAAAAACAACTGAAGCTTGCAGTGTGTAAGCTCTTAATTATGGACTTATTGAAAAGCTCTTTTTATAATAAGGTCCGACACAAGGTCGTCTGTGTCTGCTGAACCAGCCAAGAACACCAACCGTCCTTTCTTACGGTTAGTCATTTCCTCACAATTTTATGCTATTTTTTTATTTTCGAATGTTTTAACGCTTACAAAGAACCATAAAAATGTCTAAAAGTTCACCGTTGATATCGTAAATAAAGTTTGGAATTAAATTTATTTCTATTTATTTCTTTTTATTGAGGCTATTTTGAAAGAAAGCTTTAAGCTTTTAAAGAAATTAATTAATTTGAATAATATTAGTTTGCTTGGTATATTACAATTCTCAACTGAAAGACGGAAAAGCATGTTAGGCAGCGCGATAGATATAAGGACTTACTATACTTGAGAAAATGTAGGATGGTTCCTGTGACATTTGAAATTTCATATCTCGAAGGGATGGGGTAAAATCGTTTTTTTTTTACAAATCAAATAGTTTTTTATAAATCGAAAAATTGTTTTTCTCTTAACTGACGTTTTAATTACTAATATTTATTAAACTGACTTTCTGGTGTATTGTATGATTTGTATATATCTTTAAATAGGCCAAGATTCACTATGAATTAATACTAATTACGAACATTTCATTTTAGGTATAAAAAAAATCGAAAATCCAATTATCGTATACCCCATCCCTAGGCAATGCAGACTAACGTAGTGACTTTTTGACAAACGTCGCCAAATATTACTTGATTTTAACAAACTGCCACATTTTTGCTAATTTGTAACAAGATGTATTAATTTGTCATTATTGTCAGTTTTATGTAATGTATTTACCTAAATAACTTGTTATTTATTAGAACCGAGGCTTATATTAAAGTTGATAAAATACTAGGCGTATCCAGAAAGTAAGTGTACTGAGGCTCTCACGACCGGATGGATTTTATTTTCGACATGTTGGCTACATTTCCGTGTAGCCTGACCCTTCCCCTCTGCAACAAGACCGGTTTGAGGTCAGTACGTTGAGAAGTGTCGACGCGACAACACGTTTTGTGAAAAATGTCAACTCAATCTCCCGCCAAGTGCGAAATTTTGTAAAAAGGCAAGAGTTTTTGAGGCGCTGCAAACTCCATGGAGATGAATTTCTCCGCTCCATCGTTACTGGAGATGAAACTTGGGTTGCACACTACACGTCTGAAACCAAAAGGCAGTCTCAACAGTGGCGTCACACCTCTTCACCCTCCGCCAAAAAGTTCAAAACCACAATTTCAGCCAAGAAAATTATGGCATCCGTGTTTTGGGACTGTCAAGGCATAATTTTAATTGAATATATGCCTCAAGGGGAGACCATCAACTCTGCAAGATACTGTGAGACCCTAAAAAAATTGCGGAGGGCGATTCAGAACAAGAGGAGAGGCATGCTGACAAAGGGAGTCTGCCTGCTGCACGACAATGCCAGACCACACACGGCCAACGCCACGAAGGAACTGCTCACCTCGTTTAAATGGGATGTCCTGAACCATCCCGCGCATTCCCTTGACCTAACACCTTCAGATTACTATCTCTTTACCTCCCTGAAGCTATCTATACATGGGTGGAAAAAGGTTTTTAACCGACGAAGAGCTAAAGGAGGAGGTGGAGAAGTGGACGGAGGGGTTGGCGGGAAACTACTTCGAGGAAGGCATCAAAAAGTTGATACCCCGCTTCACCACCTGCATTGAGAGGAATGGCGACTATGTCGAAAAATAGCTTACATATGTACTACGGTAACCACGTAATTTTTTTGTTTAAATAAAAAAATATTGAAACCTACAAAAATTTAGTACACCTAGTTTCTGGATATGCCTCGTAATTAAAATTACTGAACGTCGTTACAAAGTTGTATTAGGGCAAATTTGTGAACTGTTAAAGGGACCATGCTACAATTTCTCAAGTATACATGAGACGCTGAAAGATATTAAAGCTCAGTATACCTGAGAGCAAACAGCAGTGTATAGAGTCAAATGACATAGAACTGTTGCTAGTTATCAGGGACTTATTGGTGGAATAAAAAGCATAAAAGTTGCGAGTACTTAAAATTCTGGCCCTATAGGTATGTAAAAGGATATGCCTATCACGAATTGGCTAACACAGCCATCTTCAGTGGAACCAACATCAAGTACCATGATCCTCCAAGTCTGTTATACTCGTCACGGGTAATTCATTCATTCTATCAAATTCGCTACGCCTTCTATGAAACATTTACGCTGCTTTAACTTATTTTCATTGTAAAGTAGCACGCTACTCAAGTTGATAAATAAATATTAATAACGCTGGTTGTGTTAATTGACAGCTACTCTTAGAACCGCTATTTGCAGCGCATTACTTACTATACTAAAGAAAATGTAGCATGGTCACTGTGACGTTTCACAAATTTGCCTCAATCCAACCTTTGTAACGACGTTCAGTAATTTTAATTATTTTATCAACTTTAATATAAGCCCCGATTCTAATAAATAGCAAGTTATTTAGTTAAATACATCACATAAAACTAACAAACATGACAAATTAATACATCTTGTTACAAATAAGCAAAAATATGACAGTTTGTTAAAATCAAATAATATTTGTCGACGTTCGTCAAATGTCACTATGTTAGTCTGCATTGGCTAGGGATGGGGTATGCGATAATTGAGAACCCATCATAAAATATCAAATAAAATGTATAATTGCGCAAAACAAAATATGGTTACAAGTTCCTTTCTTTGAGAAGTGTGCGGAAGATGTAAACATGTGTACGGAAAATATTTAACAGATGTGCGGCTGAACACGCGCACACCTTAGAGGGAACGTTGCTTGTGTGTCATGATTATTTAGATGTATAACAAAATTTACAAAGTTTAACTAAAAATATTGAATCTTAAATTTCACATTGCCTTTTGTCTAAATATTATATTTACTATAATTTGTTATAAGTTTGACGATACGAGAACACGATGAAGTGGTTCTGAAAGTTTTTAAAGCTTGTCCTGATGACGTCCTGACAAATAAAATATAAAATTGCGCAAAACAAAATATGGTTACAAGTTCCTTTCTTTGAATGTGTGCGGAAGATGGAAACATGTATGCGGAAAATATTTAACAGATGTGCGGCCGCACACGCGCACACCTTAGAGGAAACGTTGGTCAGGAGAAGCCGATAATCACGGGTATATGTGAGATAAGACGAGTAAGAGGTAGGTGTCCTATGAGATGAATGGACCAAATAAATGAGTTCGATCCTCTTTAAGCGATGTATTCAACATGGTCCAGGACCGGGAGAGTTGGAGTTAGGTGGTGTGCGAGTTCGAGATAGCATTGGCACGCGATGAAAAAGAAGTCAAAAGTAAATTTAAAATATTTATTCACATATGGTATAGTATATTAAATGGGAAACAATTGTAAAATTGACATAACGTTTTTTTTTGTTGGGAATTTATTGAAATAATACTTTTTTTTTTTTTTTTTGAAAACCCGTTTTTGTTTCCTACTCTGTTTTATCAGTTTTATCTAATTTTCAATTCATGATTCTTGTTAAAGGTTCCAGAAGGGGGATTAAAATTCAACGGAAGTTGAAATAAAAGGTACAAAAGATATTTAAAAAAACAGGAACAACTTGATAAAATATTTTATTGCATTATTATTTTCTTGTATACAAAATAACTTGGCGGGTTTATTACCGTGTGACAGCACACCAACCAACCAAAAATATGTTTAAGAGGCATTAAGTGAAAACTAGACTGCTAACCTCTTTAAAAAAATGAGAATCAAATATCAATATTTTATGAAATTATGGATTCATGTATTCAAATTATAAAAAATACAATTGTTAACACTGCTTGGTTGTATGCCTTTGAAGTTAAATCGTATATGAATGTATTTATCTATTCTTTATAGTTAAGGCATTAACATTGTGGAGGACCTATGCTGCACCCGTTTGGGGTAGTGTGAGCAACACGGACCACCTGAAATTCCAGAGAGTGCAGAACAAGGCATTCAAGATATCTTTTAACACCCATCCCAGAACAACCCTTACCCGAATTCACGCCGAACAGCGAGAAGAAACCCTACAACACCACATCCTCGCTTGGACCGTGAAGTTCTATAAAAGCCAACAAAATCACAGCAATCCCTTAGTCGCTGCCCTGGGGGCTTACGAGAGTAAATCTGACCTACCCTTCCGTTATAAGCACAAGCTCCCGAAGCATTATCTGTTACCTGACTAGTCCACTTACAGTATTAGCTGGGACGACCAAGGTCTGAGTGAATGTGATGGAATACAAGTAGCCTGAATGAGTGGACTTGTTTTTGATAAATAATTAGTGTAAGAATTGTTATCTAGTTATAAGTAGTATGTAGGCGTTAATTATTTCTAAGAAATCATATATTAAGATTGAAAAAAATAAAATAAAATATGTATAAAATAAGATTAAGTAAGTTCATAAACGATAACATATAATTAAGATTAGTTAAGTAATAAATTTGTATATAGGCATAGCCTTGACAAATGTTTGTACAATAATTTACTTTCTTTAATAAAAAAAAACATTGTGGAGGATTAAAGCCGCCATCGTAATTTGTTTTATCAAACACTGTTTATTCGACTTTTTATAACGGTAGTCATGTTTGTACTCCCCTGATGATGAGGTGAAAGCCATGAAACCAGTAGGGTTATACCGTTACAAAAGTGGAATAAACAATTTTTGATAAAACAAATTACAATGAATGTACTTAGTTGAACACTGTCAGAGTTTAGAAGGATGGTGGCTGAATTTACTAAAGAACAAGTGTTTTTTTTATTTTTCTTTAGATCGTATACAATTTATCACAACAATATTTAGAAATAGCTATTAACTTTGTGCTCTCCTTTATCAATATAAATAACCTAGTATAAACTAAACATTAAGGACAATACTTTGCCTCTGGAGTTGAGTAACCCTGCCCCAACATCTGGAAGGTTTCGATTCTGCAAAGCAATTTGCATCTCGTTCTACTAGTGAGCCCATGTGTTTTCTATATCTCAAGATCTATCCATAAAATTGTGAAAAAATCCAATTTTTGTTCTATGTAAGCGTTATTCCACAAAAAAACAAATCTGCGTTCTTTAACTTTATAAAATAAGTCTTCGACAATTACGTAAGTCGGTTTGGTAAAATTTTGTGGTATACATACATATATTGAACTTAAATATACATATAATTATTTAATAATTTTAAAACAATGACTGTAATTTATTATTACTACTGCTTTTTGTACCTTCATGTTAGTTTAAGATAAAGTTTTGTATTATTTGTCAATAATTTTAAGTACTTGTATAACCTGTCACATGTTCATTTGTATATAAAGACACTGTTGTATCGTTAATTAAATAAATAAATAAATTTAGAATATTTTCACTGACCTGCTAACATAACAGAACTGTGCATGAGATGAACACTGGTAATAAGGGGTTTAATCCTTGATATAATTTAAAAAGGATATGATCTTTGTGAAAATCTTGATTAATTTCCTACATGTGTTCTTATAATAAAAATAAATAAAGCCTTCGGGAGTAAAGGTACTTTTTTTATTATTAAAACTGTTATAGTGTGAACGTGGAACTAGTGATACCAGTAGATGCTGGATATTTCCTTTTCCTCGGCCCTCGGTGCTGCGAGAGCCCGTCGTGGTCTGCTACACCCGACCTTTGATATTCAACCAGCGGCGGGTCGAGAAACTCCTCCAGGTGTGAGGGGTGCAAGCCTGCGAGCCCAGCGGACCACGGAGGGGATTTTTTAATGTTTCTTGTCCCCATATTCCTCGCTTGGCGGCCTCGGTCTCGACCATCTCAATTATAATCGGTAGACGAGAAGTGAACATCGTATCATTTTCACCTCATCAATGGTGAATTCAAACGGAAGTATTGTATAGTTATATACAAAAGAGGGTCTCAGAATAAAAGCCACCTTGTTAAGGCGAATTGAATAAACGTGACCCTATCGCGTGAAATAAACTTCATTTAAAGTCTTGTAAAACTGAGAATGATAGGGTGTTATTTATTTATTTAAACGCTACGTTTATCAGTGAACAATTGAGTGGTTTTATTGACAAAGGGTAATGTTTTCCAACCCCTAAATGTAAGGGAAATATTAACGTAAGAGTTTTATATAATAAAAATAAAATTATAAAAGAAAGAATTTCAGGATAAAAAGGAAATTTAAATCATTTCACGATGCAACTAAAAAATTATGTAATTTGCGGCTAGTGTAAAGAAGGAGATATTGGCAAGAAGGATAATTTGGGGCTAGTGTAAAGAAGGGGATATTGGAAAGGACAATTTGCGGCTAGTGTAAAGAAGGGGATATTGGAAAGAAGGATAATTTGCGGGTAGTGTAAAGTAGGGGATATTGGAAAGAAGGATAATTTGCGGCTAGTGTAAAGAAGGGGATATTGGAAAGAAGGATAATGGGGGATCAGAAAACACGGAAAATATAAGGTTTTTATAGGCCGATATTTGTGCACAATCGACACAGCCCTACACTGGACGCTGTGACCTGGATGGATAAGAAATATCACGTGTGAGTCTCACACGCAGAAAATATCGCTGTTTGAAACACGCCAACGAGAGCCTTCAAGAGTTTCTTTAAGTTGGTATTTTTTAGGAATCCTAACAATGATACTGATCTGTTATCCGAGTGATATTTTGGTCACTAAATAGCGCCATGGAATTAAATTGAGCTTCTATGTTCATTCGTTTCCGTGACCAAATCATCAATTACCCCGCGTGTTTCAATAGGAGGTAACAGCAATTGCTGTACCATTCAATAGGAGGTAACAGCAATTGCTGTACCATTCGTAATAATCAGGTCCTGCCCAGAACATGTAGTCCTAATGCTCGGACAAACTAGTATATGTTGCGAGTCCTGTAGAGTCCCATAACCCCAATTAAGAAACCCCATCTTTGCATCTAGTCACCCCTATTCGGAGTCTTGAAGAGGATAATGAAGACGTCTCCACGTAGGATGTTAAAATTTTTTTTTTTTATTTTTCGTTTTATTTTACACATGACAAGAAATATACATCATTTGCGAAAAAACAACAGGTAATTTAATTTGGACAAACAATTTTAATGGATCTGGGTTTGTTGCCTTTCAATTTTCGTGTCCCCAGTAAACTAGGCTTTTGCCTGTATCTCACTGAGGATATTTAGCATGAAAAAATAAATCGATACTTCTTTCCGATTTTCGATTACACAAAAACAAAACCCCGTTGTACATTGTCATCAACCTGACATCAGTGACACTCAACTGGAAACATCATGCGAAATCAAACTCCTCACACATCATCACACATCATTTCGCACACAATCATAAAAATAAAAACAAAAATATACAAAAGTACAAATATAAAACAACAACAAAAAACCCACACTCAAGAGCACACACAAACCTTTTCCACAAGTCATTCATCTTGCAAGTCCAAGTACTCAAACTCCTGTCGCAATAACAACCACGCTCCGATCGACTGCCTAAATTGTTTTCCTTCTTTACCTTTATTGAATTCGGCACCCCATTGTATGTCATGGGAGCTAAATAGGCATATTGCCTTTGGGCAAAAGAGGTTTTAACTCTAGGGATGGTGAACATTTGATCAGTTGCCATGCGTGCCATGTGTCTCTGCTGAGTCTGCATCTTCCCTTCCTCTCGATGATAGTGCCTGAGAATGGATTTGAGATGCAAATTGGCTATGTTCAGGACCCGATACTCTCTGAAAAGCTCCGCCGTAGGATACCAGGCAGGAAGTTTATTAATTATTTTCACAATCAATTTTTGGGAAACCAGCAATATGTGTTTTTGGGTTAAGGTGCATCTTCCCCAAACTGATATACCGTAAGAAAGTAAATATGGAATACAATTTAAAAAAACCATATAAATATAGCTATGAATCATACAAAATAAATCGAAATGAAACACATCACAGTTAGGTGCCCCCTGGAAACAGATGGCCTACTCTTCCAACTCTGGAACATTAAAACCAATGTCAAAGCTTCTATATACTCGTAGAATACATAAAAAAAGCTCTGTAAAGACTTCAGCGGAGTTTTATCTCTATTTGTTCTCCTTGCTTCCGAAATAATAAAATAAGTTTTATCAACTAACGATTGGTTTACGGGGATTTAAAATAACGCTAACTCTAAGGCCACACCAAAAGGCTTCGCTAGGTGCTACGTAACTAATAGACTAGGTGACTTCATGCTTGGCCACACCAAAGTGCTTCGCACAAATTCATTTGACATTTGGGAGCGGTTGAGTCAACAAACGATGCCACTCTCAAAACTAGCCAATTTCATTACAACTTACCATCTTTATTTACTTCCTGTGCAACTTCATTCCAAAGTGATTTTATTACAAGTACATTTTTGTATAATTTGCCCGATGGGTTCCACAAAGGTTCCCTTTTATACACAGCTATTATAAAAACTTCATCCATCTTGTAAAATCACGGTGACACAATAGAATTAACCAACACGACTGTTCGCTAGGAGACTCACTAGGTAACTAATCATCACGTAGCGTGGCGCGAAGCGTGCAGTGTGGCCATTGCGATAGTATGCGGTGCGTTGGTTCGCTAGGATATATCACCTAGCTCGCAGCGTAGCTCTAAACACCAAGCGAGGCTCCTACCTGTAAGGCCTAGGCCTAACGGTTATAACTTGAAGAAATCCTGTTTTTTTTGCTGTAGTAGTGGGTAGCAGTTGGTAGAATATTTACGATTATTTAAAACTTACTTTCCCAAGGGTTCATTTTATGACTACTCGAAGTTAATTCCCACCTGCCTATTTTAAATTTATTTTTCAGTTGCTTTTTTATTTGCTTCCATTTTATTTATAATGAGCTTGCTTTCTCGACTTAACTTAAGAACGAAGTTTTATTACCTAGAAGGGGGGTGTCCTTCGTATACTAGTTACTCCCAATACGTTTTTTTTTTTTTTCTTTTTTATTATATTTATTCTTTAATCTAGATATGCGGGGGGTGTGGGATGGAAGCCCCCTGATGCCCTTGCGGTCGGGCTCGCCCTACATTGGTGGGGTGTATCTCGGCCGTGGGAATGTTTGTGCGATGAGCCCGGACCTTTTGGTGTATTCTCTCTTGAATGTATTTTTTTCTTTTTTTGTCATCTACTATATTTATTTTCTGTGTTTATTTTTTTGTATATATTCCTGTTTCTACGTGTTTAAGGGTGTGGGCTGAAAAACAACTGGTGTCCCCGTGGCTGGGTTCGCCCTATATTGGTGGGGTGTATTTTGGCCGAGGGGATGCTATTAGATGAGCCCAGACCTTTTGATAGCTTCTGTGTCTGATGTATTGTCTGCAATTTATGTGTTTTAGAAGTGTTATTCAGATGTGATCTTGTACATACTATGTTGCTGTCAATAAACCTAATATTTATTTTATTTATTTTAATTTTTTTTAGTTGGTAAAACAATTGTTTTTGATTTGGTTCTTTAAGAACCCAAAAAAAATGGGTTTCAGATTGGTTTCTTTTAATATTTTTCTCGTTGGCTGGAAGCAACCACTAGATATTATGATCATCATCCTGTCGTATGGCTCATGACTGAGCATCGTGACTTCCATGATAGCCTCCGACGGCTCCTCTCCATCCATCCCTGCACTCCGCGGCTCTAAGGGCAGTTGTTAAGGGTAGTCCAGTTGCGTTTCTCACTTGGTCAGTCCAACGTATTGGGAGTCTTCCTCTTGTGCGTCGTCCTTTCAAGTAACCACACCAAACTGTCTGCTTTGCCACGTCCAAAGACTCGAAGGACTCGTCGAAGGCATAGTGTCGACAATCTGTCGGTGATTCTCAGTTCTTCAAGAATAAAGGCGTTAGTTCCCCTTGCTGTCCATGGAATTCGTAACACCCTTTTCCAGCACCACATTTCAAATGCATCTAGTCTACGTCTCTCGCTTGCTCTCAGCGTTCAAATTTCCACGCCATACATGAATATTGCGAAGATGAGAGACTTAACTATACTTGAGAAAATGTAGGATGGTCCCTGTGACATTTGAAATGTCATGTCTCAAAGGGATGGGGTAAAATCGTTTTTTGTTACAAATCGAATCGTTTTTTTATACATCGAAAAATTGTTTTTCTGTAAACTGACGTTTTAATTCCTAATTTTCATTATACTGACCTTCTAATGTATTGTATGATTTGTATCTATCTTTAATAGGCTAAGATCCACTATGTATTAATACTAATATAGTAGATGATTTGCGCTCATATATGATACCCAAATATGTAATCATATATACGATGCTAACATAGTAGATAATTTGCGCTCATATACATTATGATACCCAAATATATAATCAAAGATACTATGCTAATATAGTAGATGATTTGCGCTCATATATGATACTTAAATATGTAATCATAGATACTATGCTAACATAGTAGATAATTTGCCCTCATATATGATACCCAAATATGCAATCATAGATACTATGCTAACATAGTAGATAATTTGCGCTCATATACATTATGATACCCAAATATGTTATGTAATCATAGATACGAGTACTATACTAACATAGTATACTAGATAATTATCTATATGAGTGACATACTATCAAGAGTAACACGCTCAGCCAGGAACATAGAAGGGGTAGATAATGACGCGTCCAGTTCTAAAGTGACACCCGCATATCTTTCTAAATTGTAAAGAAGAAAAATAATGTTTTCGATC